>KQ962577.1:106663-129806 GCA_001563735.1 Leucoagaricus sp. SymC.cos
AGCATGTGATAGAAACAACAGAGAGATAATGAAGAGGGATGACATAGTATGAAGAGCAGGCATATAAAGAGAAATGGGTGGTGATATATAAAGTATGAATGAAATCATAAAAGGTGGGTATAATATAAAAGAAAATGTGAAGACGGAGCAGGAACTATCAGTATTGAGTGGTAAGGAATAGAAAGGGATAAGAACTAATAATCAATGGGAATAAAAAGCAAAAGGAATCAGAAGAGAGACAAGTGGAAGCATGTGGGAATATTTGGAAACTAATAATATACAAGGAAATAATAAAGTAATAAATGGTAGGAATAGAAACAGAGTAATGCAGAAGCAGTCAGTAATAGTCAGGTTTGTCCAGAAATGTATGAGTTGTAACAAAGAGAAACAGACAGATCCAACCATGGCTGCCAATTTACCAACCTATATAAAGGAGTATACCCACCTGTTTAACAAAACCAATTTTGACAGACTCCCCTATCATATGTAATGGGACCACAAAATCAAACTAACAGAAAATGCACCCTCAGAACTTTGGGCAAAGATATATCCCATGACCCTGAAGGAAGAAGAACTACTCAATGCCTTCATAGATGAAAATCTAAAATCAGGAAGGATACAGGTCTCAAAATCACAATATGCTGCCCCATGCTTCTTTATTCCAAAAAAGGATAGATCAAAATGATTGGTACAAGACTATCAGAAAATTAATCAATACATGGTCAAGGACAAAACACCCATCCCCCTTATCAGTGAAGTAGTAGATTGACTTGAGGATGCCAAAATTCAACATCATTTGGGGCTACAACAATGTCCATATCAAAGAAGGAGACAAATAGAAAGCAGCCTTTTTGACCAATCATAGACTATTCAAACCCACAGTTATGTTCTTTAGCTTATGTAACTCCCCTGCCACCTTTTCACAAATGATGACTACCATCTTTAGAGAGATGATCCATGATGGCACCTTGACAAACTACATGGATGATTTCATCATCCCTGCCCAGTCAGAGAAGGAACTCCAAGAATGAACTCTATGATTCCTGAAAATTGCAGCCAAACACAACTTGTATTTTAAATGATCCAAGTGTGAATTTGGAGTATCAAAAGTGCTAATTCTAGGAGTCAAAGTAGAAAATGGGAAAGTCAAGATAGAACAACAGAAGATCGAGGCCAACAGGAATTAGAACACTCCCTCTAATATCAAAGGAGCAGAAAGCTTCCTAGGTTTCATCAACTCCTATTGGAGATTCATAGAAGGGTTCAGTAACATTGCAGGACCACTCAATACCAAAAACAGACTGGAAATGGGGACCCGACAAACAAAAATCATTTGACATGCTGAAACAGTGCATCACTGAAGAACCTGTATTGACCCTCTCTCAACCAGATGGCAAATTCTGAGTGGAAACTGATGCATTAGGATATGCCATAGGTGCTATTCTATCTCAAGAATAGGACAGCAAATGGCACCCAATAGCATTTATGTTATGTACCATGAGCCTAGCAGAGCAAAATTATGAGATCTATGACAAGAAACTTTTTGCTATCATGGAGTCTTTATGAGTCTGGCAGCAATACCTCCTGAATGCACAAGAAACATTTGAAGTGTGGACAGACCATGAGAACCTAAAGTATTTTAGGAAGCCACAAAAACTTAATGGGAGGCAGATGTGATAGTATCTCAAACAACAAGACTACAACTTTGTTATTAGGTATATCCCTGGCAAGACCAACACAAAAGCCAACATTCTCTCTTGCCGCAACAAACCCAATTGAAAGGAAGATGACAAGGAAGTCATCTTCCTGAAGAACCTAGTACAAAGAATAAACATCAGGGCCAAAACCACTATTTCCATCATCCTACTACAGAAAATACATTTCAAGGTTATTATTAGCATGGACATTGAGCAGCAAGTCCAAAACTGCAAAATCTGAGAAACTGAGGTAATGAAAGGACTTGAAGACCCCTCCAAAGAATTTAGAGAAAATGATGGATTAGTCCAGTATCAAGGGATGATCTATGTGCCACTGGGAGATGACCTACAGTCATGAATCATACAGGAATTCCATAACACACCAGATGCAGGACATCCAGGCCAACACCAAATACTAGAGGTCTTGGCAAGAGACTTTTGGTAGCCTAGTATGAGATGAGATGTGAAAAAATTTGTAAGAGGTTGTGACATCTGTTAGAGAACACAAATCCATCAGGAACAAAAAGCAGCACCACTACATCCCCTACCTGTCCCAACACACCCATGGGAAGAAATCTCAGTAGATCTTATTGGACCCTTACCTTCTTTTGATGGGCACAATGTTATTCTAGTCATGGTAGATCATTTTAGCAAAATAATATGCATCCTACCCACCTCTACATCTTTGACAGCAGGACAACTAGCCATTTTATATCAGGACCACATCTGGAAACTACATAGATTACCAAAAAAGATCATCAGTGATCGAGGACCACAGTTCACTTCAAAGTTTATAGAAGGTTTATATAAAGCACTTGGGATCACATAGGCCCTGTCAATGGTATATCATCCCCAAACAGATAGGCAAACAGAATGGATCAACCAAGAAGTTGAGAACTTCCTATGGAAATACATCAGCTATAAACAGAATAATTGGATATCATAGCTCACAGTAGTAGAATTCCACTACAATGACAAGCAACACTCAGCAATGTATCACTCCCCATTCTACCTGAACTATGGGAGATACCCATGGAAGGGAATTACCATAACATTGTTGCTGGCACCAGCAGTGGAGGAATTCATCCATAACTTCAGCAAAGTATGAGAGATCACCACAAATAGCATAAAACAAAACTGGAAGAGTATAGTGGCTGTATATGACAGAAAACAAAAGGAGGCCCAAAACTACCAAGTAGGAGATAGTGTATGGTTGGAAGTGTCTAATATCAGGACAAATTGCCCAAGCAAGAAGCTGGATTATTAGAGATATGGGCCTTTCCCTATTTCAGAGGTGATTGGAAATGGAGCATATCAGCTCAAGTTACCCCTCAGTAGGTTATTCATGATGTTTTCAATGAGGTACTCCTATCACTGGTGAGAAAACCGGAGTTTCTGATCCAACAGTAACCTCTACCTCCACCACCAGACCTGATCAATGCTGAGGAAGAATGGAAAGTAGAGGAAATCTGAGATCACTGAAAATGGGGTAGAGGGGTCCAGTATCTGGTTCACTGGAAGGGCTACAGTAATGATGAAGATCAATAGTTACCCAAGTCCCATCTGTCAAACATGGAGGAGGCAATCTAGGAATACCTTGATAGGTTCTCAGAGCAAATCTAATTGGGGAGGGGGGTAAAACTCAAAAACCAGATAAAAACCACATCAAGAACTACAGACCCAGTCAATACAACCTGGCTATCACTTCAGTACTCGTCACTCCCAAACAAGTCTACATCACTATCTTCGCAATCACCTCTACTGCTCTCATCATTGTCATCACCACCTTCATCATCACTGCTGAATATAATCATTCTGTTGACTGCAATGTCATTCATCAAACTCTACCCAACTGCAACAACTCCTTTGTTAACCTCCAAGAAAACTGAAGCTCCCTTACCCACTATCCTTCAAGCAGCCAAAGTCAAACCACTAGCCTTTAAGCCAACTGAGAAGATGGCAACATCAGATATAGGATATATCGACATGGAGGAAGTAGAACTACACAACCAGGTTCTCCAAGACCTACTATATCTCTATAACAATCTCACCCACTCTATCAATGCCCTTGCCATACTAGAAGAATAACTCCAGTCCTTTGTAGAATCTGCACACAGCCTTGCCACAATCTTAGTAGACCTGGAAGAGAATGTTATCAAATTGTGTGCTGGAAGCCATCATAGGTCAGACACTCAAAACTTCATTGAACATATTTCAGCCACTCTTCACTACACTTGCACCACATGTCTTGTGCCCAAGGCACACTCACTCTAATGCATCCTTGCTGAATATCTCCATGAATGTAACAACATTGGAGAACAGTTTATAGTCAACCACATCACCAAAGTTACCCAATCCTATGCATAAACTGACCCATACCCTGTCCCACTTCTTACCAGCAAGTGCACTCCCCTGGCCCCTGCTACTACTGAAGACCCCACTAAACCACCAACAAACATAGCCTGGGAACAAGATATTGAAATGGATGACTATGACTCCAATGATATCCCTGCCAATAGTATGGTAGAACCTGCAGCCATCAAAGACACCCATGCCCTTCACAAGTTTCTTCAGTGCCAAGATGCTGACTTGCTCAAAATATCTACCCCTACCTATTTCATTATCCCTAATTGATTTTACACCTTATGGAAACATAGAGAAAGTGATAATGACTATTGGTCTCAGGTAGTCTATGAATTCCTGCAACATTATGCCAATGCACAGGCCTGCTTCAAAACTAGTCACATCACTATCTACAAAGGAGGTCCAGACAACATCCCCTTTTTTATTGGCTACAACAAACATCACACCCAGTTTGCAATCACATGAGCTAAGAAGGACCTCTTATGATTCATCGTCAAAGGGTAGAAGTAATCTATCAACACCTCTTCCCACTGTACATGTAAAGTCTATGAGAGGTACCTTTCTCTTTATTGAAGGACTACTGTTACTTCCATCAGGTATCTTTTCTGACATTATGTTCTATCTTAGAAAGGACCTTTACATTAGTTGCCTATTCATGAGGACATGAACCCTGAGGAGGAGGTGATGTTATAACTCTGGGTAGATTACTTTGGATAGTTACATGGACTGCAGTATTTATTTTCTGATATCTGGTGTTACTCTGTGTCTCCTATTCTTATATACTCTGTGTTACCTCGTGTTCCTAGTACAAGTATCTTAGGTAGAGCCTTGTATTCCTTACACTTTACCAATTGTACTTTTCCCTTATTGCCCTCCAGCCTTTACCTCTGTTGCAACCTGAGTTTGCCCTTAAGGTCATAACAGTTCTCCTATCACCAGTGAGGAATCCCAAGTTTGAGGTCCAATGAAACCCACACCTCCACTACCAGATCTGATCAATGCTGAGAAAGAGTAGAAAGTCAAGAAAATCTGAGGTTACCAAAAACAAGGAAGAGGTATCTAGTACCTAGTTTACTGGAAAGGGTATGATGACAAAGAAGATCAAAGGTTGTCCAAGTCCCACTTGTCAAATGCAGGAGAGACAGTCTAGAAATATCATGATAGGTTCTTAGAGCAAACCTAGTTGAGGAGGGAGATAAAACACAAAAAACCTATAAAAGCCATACTGAAACTACAGACTCAGTCAACACAACCTGGCAAACACTCCAGCATTAGTCACCCCTCACAAAGTCTACATTACTATCAGTGCATCTACAGCTATTATCCTCATCATTATCATCACTGTTTCTATTGTCATTGCTAAATATGATTACTCCATCAACTGCAACATCATCTACCCCAATATCTTACCCAACTGTACCCACTCCCTCCTCAACCTCAAGGAAGCCCAAAGCTTCACTATCTACTACACTCTAAGCAGCCAAATACTCTACAGCCAATTTTCCACCCCTAGTCTTTAAATCTACTGAAGAGGCTGCCATGTCTGAAGTAGGGCACATAGACCTAGAGATGGTAGAACTATGCAATCAAGTCCTACAAGACCCTTTGTATCTCTACAATAATATATAACCTACACCATCAACTCTCTCACTATCTTAGAAGAGCAACTGAAGCTTTTTACCAACTCTGCTTACAGTCTTACCACTATCCTCACTGATTTGGAAGAAAATACCATTAAATTATGTACAGGAGGACATCAAGGAGCAGATGCCCAAGATTTCATAGAAAGAATCACTGCTATACTCTGTTATGTCAAAACAGCATGCCTAGTTCTAAAAGCCTACTCTCTTCAGTACATCCTTGCATAATGTCTCCATGAATGTACTGGCATTGAAAAGTAATTCATTGTTGACCATATTGCCCAAGTCACTCAGTCTTATACACACACTGACCCATATCCTATTCTGCTACCTACTAGTAAATACATGCCCTCTGCTCCCAGCACTATCAAAATATAAGAAGAGGATCCTGCTAATGAACTTGCTAAAGAAAAGGATATAGAGATAGATGACTATGACTTCAATAACATTTCTGCTGAAGGATTACTAGGACTTGTATTGATCAAAAATATCTAAACACTCTACACTTTTCTTTAGAAGCATGATGCTGACTCACTTAAAATTACCACTCCCACATACTTCATCACCTCTAATTGGTTCTACATGCTGCAGAAACATGGAGAAAGTCACAATAAGTACTGGGCTAACATTATCACCAAATTTCTGGACCAATATACAAACTTCCAAGCATGCTACAATGCCTAACACATTGTTATCTATAAAGACAGTCCCAATAATGCTCCATTCTTCATTGGCTGTAACACTTATTATACTCAATTTACCATCACCTGAGTAAAAAAAGACCTTGTAAGGTTCCTAGTCATTAGATAAAAGGTAGAGTAGAGTTTTTCTATTGACACCTCTTCCCACTGTATATTTGGAGTCTATAAAGAGGTATCTCTTCTATTGCAAAGTGCAACTGTTACTTCCATCTGATATCTCTTCTGTTATTATGTTCATATCTTAGAAGGACCCTTCTATTAGTTACTTGTTCATGAGGATATAAACTTTGAGGAGGTAATGTTACAACTCTGGGCAGTTTACTCTAGATAAGATCCATAGACCATAGTAGACCATAGTATCTATTTTCTCATTACCTAGTATTACTCTGTGTTTCCTATTATCACTTACTCTGTGTTACTCTACTCCTCTAGTATAAATACCTTAGATAGAGCTCTGTATTCTTTATGCTTTACCAATTGTACTTTTCTCTTATTCACCCTCAAGCCTTTGCCTCTGTTACAATCTGACTTGGCTCTTAAGATTATAACAGAGAAGCACATTTCAAGGTCTTTATCAGCACAAATATGGAACAACAAATCTGAGACTGCACCACTATGGAAACCAAGGTACTCAGAGGTCTAGAAGATCTATCAAAAGAGTTCTTACAAGCAGACAGGTTAGTTTACCACTAGAAAAAAATTTATGTCCTACTGAGAGATGGCCTATAGTTCTGAATTATTTGGGAATTTCATGATGCACCAGATACAGAACATCCAAATCAACATCAGACACTGAAAGTTTTGGCAAGAGACTTCTGGTAGCCTAGTATATAATGAGATGTAAAGCAGTTTGTTAATAGTTACAATATGTGTCAGTAGACATAAATCTATAGAAAATAGAAATCAGCACTCTTGCATTTCCTACCAGTACCCACATATCCTTAGGAAGAGATCTCAGTAGATCTAATCAGTCTGCTACCCTCTTTTGAAGGATATAATGCTATTCTTGTCATTGTTGACTGTTTTACCAAGATGATACATGTGATACCTACTATAACATTGTTGACAGCAGAACAACTCACTATCCTATATCAGGACCAGATCTGGAAACTATATAGTCTGCTGAAGAAGATTGTCAGTAATCAAGAACCACAATTCACATCAAAGTTTATAAAAAGTCTATGTAAAGCTCTTAGGATCAAATGGGCTCTAGTAACTGTTTATTATCCACAAACTGATGAATAGACAGAACAGATCAATCAAGAAGTTGAAAACTTCTTATAAAAGTATGTATTCTATAAACAGAATAATTAGACATCCTAGCTTGTAGCAGTAGAGTTCCATTATAATAACAAGCAACACTTGGCAACATACTATTCTCTGTTCTTTCTGAACTATAGGAGACATCTGTGGAAGAAACTTATATCAGCATTATTGCCAACACTGGTAGTTAAAGCTTTCATAGCAGATTTGACAAAAGCAAGAAAATCAGCAGCAGAGAGCATAGAATAAAACTGGAAGAGCATGGTGGTCACATATGATAAGAAAAGAAAAGGAGCTCAGTCTTATCAAGTCAGTGATAGTGTATGATTGGAAGCTTCCAACATCACAATAAATTACCCAAGCAAGAAGCTAGATTATCAGAGATATAGACCTTTTCCTATCTCAGAGATAATTAGAAATAGTGCCTACTGTCTCAAGCTATCACCTCAATGGATCATTTATGATGTCTTTAACAAAGTCCTCCTATTACCAGTAAGAAACTCTGAGTTTGAGATTCAGTAGAAACCTATACCACTGCCATCAGATCTGATTGATGCTAAGAAAGAGTGGAAAGTTGAGAAAATCCAAGGTCACTGAAAACAAGATAGAGATATCCAGTACCTAGTCCATTAGAAAAGGTATAGAAATGAGGAAAATCAATGGTTATCCAAATCCTACTTGTCAAATATGAAAGAGGTGATCCAAGAATATCACAATGGGTTCTCAGAGCAAACTTCATTAAGGAGGGGGATAAAATACAAAAATTCTATAAAAAGCCATGACAAACCACAGACCTAGTCAATATAACCTAGCAAACACTCTAGTACTAGTCACCTCTCACAAAGGTTATATTGCTATCTTTACATCTACTATTATCATCCTTATCATTGTTGTTACCACCTTTATTGTCATTGTCAAATATGATGACTCAGTCAATTGCAACATCATCTATTCCAATATCTTATCCAACTATACTAGTACTCTCTTCAACCTCCAAGAAGCCTAAATCTCTACTACTAACCACTCTTCAAATGGCCTTATGTACTATAGCCAAGATCTGATCCTTAGTCTTTAAGTCATCCAAAGCTCCCACTACATACAACATAGGTCATGTAGACCTGAAATCTATTGAATCTTGTAACTAAACCCTCTAAGACTCTCTTTACCTCTATAATAATCTTATTTATACCATTAACTCTCTTGCTATCTTTAAAGAACAGCTAAATCTCTTCACTTGGTCCACACATAGTCTAGCTACAGTACTATTCTTATAGATATAGAGAACAATGTGATCAAATTATGTGCAAGAGCATACTATAGAGCTGATACTCAGAAGTTTGTAGAGAAGATTGCTGCTATCTTATGATATATCAGAACAGCTCATCTAATACCTAAGGCCCACTCTCTGCAGTGTATCCTTGTCCAATGTCTCTATAAATGTAATAGTATTGGAGAACAGTTTGTTATTGACCACATTGCTGAGATCATCCAATTCTATGCCTACACTGACTTCTATCCTGTTCCACTTCCTACTAGGAAATGTATGCTCCCAGCTTCTGGTACTGTTGATATACAAAAATCTGTCAAAAAGCTTACTGAAGAAAAAAATATTAAGATGGACAACTATGACTCAAACAATATCTCTGCAGAAGGCATATTAGGACTCACTATTATTGAAGATGCCTATGCCTTATATAATTTCCTCCAGAAACACAATGCTGACTCCCTCAAGATATTGGCCTCCACCTACTTTATTACTCCCAACCACTTCTATATACTTTAAAAATATGGAGAAAGCAATAATGAATATTAGGCCAATATCACTAACAAGTTTCTTGATGATTACACCAACTCCCAAGCCTATTACCATACTCAACACATTATCATCTACAAAGGGGGTCTAGACAATGCTCTATTCTTCATCAGCCATAATGAATACTATATCCAGTTTGCAATTGTGTGAGTCAAAAAGGACCTTGCAAGGTTTATCATTGAGGGTTAAAAGGTTCTATCAATATCTCTTCCTACTATATATTTTGGAAGTCCATAAGAGGTACCTCCTCAGTCACAAAGGACAACTGTTACTCCTGTCAGATATCTTTTCCATTATTATATCTATATCTTAGAAGGACCTTTTCTTTAGTTACTTATTCATGAGGACATGAACCCTGAGGAGGAGAAGGTAATGTTACAACTCTGAGTAGCTTACTCTGAATAAACTTATGGACTATGGCAGACTGAGGTATCTATTTTCTTCTGCTTAGTTCTATTCTGTATTACTCTATATTCTCTATTTCTAGTTACTCTGCATTACCTTGTTTCTGTAGTATAAGTATCTTAGATAGAGCTCTATATTCCTTATGCTTTACCAATTATACTTTTTTCTTATTTACTCTCAAGCTTTTGCCTCTATTGCAACCTGAGTTAGCTCTTAAGGTTGTAATAGATGAGTCCCTTTGCCCAGGCATTTTATGCCTTCTATTCAGAAGTGGAAGGAGTCCCACTGTCTCAGGCAGTCTCAGTAGTGGCAGTAAGAGTAGGAGTCAAAGTAGTTGTGGTCACAGTTATTGTTGTCTATGCTAGAGATGCAATAGTGATGATAGGAGTTGACAAGGTAGCATGTATAGTAGTAGTAGTCTGGGAAGTAGGGTCTTGAATTATCTCTGTCAAGTATTCCATCACACCATGGACTTTAGCTGTGATAGTGATTATGTTTTTCTAGGCAAGCCAATTAATTCTGTTAAATTTATTATAGTCAGAAAAAATTGGTAGTTTATTATTGGACATTTTCTTTGTCTGGTGGTATGTAGTGAGTTGAGCAGGAATATATAGGTTGTTGTCAAGTTCTGAAAAAAAATTAGATGCACTAGTCAGGGCCTATAACCTATTGAAGTAGAATACTCAGTGACACTTGTTTGTGTGTAACCACTGTATCTTGTACCTATTAAAGTAGAATACTTTTACATATCAGTACACTAACTAATGTGTGAGATATACAAAATAGCTCATCTCAGCAACACTGGTTTGTGTGTAACCACTGAGAAAAAGCCACCTGATTGTGCCCTTATATATGTGAGAAAATCCTGTCATCAATAACTATATAGTTGTTTCTTTTTGGGACAATTGGCAGGATGGATTGGTGGGCTAGCCATGTAGAATGGTCAGCTTGACCTTTTTGAATATGGGTGGTCATGAAAGGGGGAAGTGAAAGGGAGGGAATAGAAAATTGGAAATAGATAAAAATAGAAACCTTGATAATGTTGCACCTCCTCCAACAGTGACTTGATCATTCCAAGAAGTACCAGAGCATGCATGCAGAAACACTGAATCAATCTGGTCTTAGATGTCAATTACCCCCATCTGAGTGTAAAGCCTTACTATGGACATGCACATCAACAAACCCAGGGAGAAAGGTCCACTGACTGAAGTCAAAGACCTCAAAATCATTGGTTTTGGAGTGTTGAAACTCCTCGAAATTCATGGCATCCAAGATAACACCCAGTTCTTGATTAATCACTATCAATTTATCATTGCGCATCCTTCATTCACGCAAGTCAAAGACCTTCCCAGTAAAGATCCCATAGACTCCCCCCATCCATCTAGTAGCGGCCCCTGTGGCAGAATGAAGTGTCGCCATCGCCGACTCAGGCTACAACCGGTCAAGGAAAGGTGTAAATGAGGCTCCACTTGTCGATCCACCAGTCAGGCAACCTATGTACAAATGTGGCAATGGGCAGCATGGTTCAATCTAGTGGGATCTTGAACTTATGATGATATCGGTTCAGCTGCGCTGCTTCCAAATGCTGTTGTGATCCGTGATGTTGATTTAATATAAGATGCTTTTTGCCCTGTCACTATACGGTGGCCCTTTCGATTCCTATTATTCCCGCTAACATGAAGTAGACTGAAGACGTCAAATAACGTGTGATTGCGATTTCTCGCCGCTCCATATGACATAGCTATCATCTCAAATTGTTGTTTTCTTGGAGGACATGGTGTCTAATTTTTGTTGATCGGCGTTCACTGCCACAAGACCACGGGACGAGTCAGAGCTGTTGTGTCCAGGTGGCTACACGGTTGAACAACCAGTCCAAAACAATCTGCAACTCGGAATGGGCATGCCGAACCAGCCTCAGCCTCAAGCCATGGGAGCCGGGAGTCCTCATGACCAGCACTTCTGATCATCCAAACGCATTGTGCTTGATCTATTTCTGACGGCAAGATCCAGCTTTCATTGACGCAGCAACTCTACGACCACCAAATTTGCAGCCGTAAAGGGTCATAATAATAGGTCCCTGCTTTTCATCACTTATAGGGCATGCCTGGAGCCACCGCGAGCGACGAAGAAACGGTCCATAAGAGGCTGATATCTCTGCCCCTGCACCATGTATATCTTCGAACGTCGACCAGGAGCATTTTTGCTGACAAATACAGCTGTCAAGTAACTGAACCTCTTCCACCAGGCTCAGATCGTACTGCAGTGCAGGTGAAGTGGGCTGAATGGAGAGTGGCATACTACATGAGTCTCCATAGTCTCTTCGGCATCTCGACTCTTCTTATCTAGCACCTTCTCTCTACACCTGGTAGTCTTTTGTGGCAATTTGTGGCAAGGGTTCGAGCCGATAACCATGTCGGATTGTCATTTAATAGGATTGCCAATGAATGGTCGCCAGGTAGACAACAGGACTCGTGTCTCTGCTCCACCTGCACTATATTACAAAAGTTTATTAATACCTCCGTTTAGACTCACGGTGTTAGAATTTCTACTCGATCCTGTGTGCATCTTGCAAGCACAAATTACATACATAGGTGATTGGCGCTCAACCAATGAGACTAGCACTCGTAACTGTATGTCACAACTCAATTGAAACCATAAACAAAAACAGCTGACAGAAAACAAGGCAGACCAAAAACGCACAGTTTGTTTTGTAATCTCACACGTCTGCTTCAGCAGCGTGGTTCCTTGCCGTCCCGGTCCTGTTGTCTCCTCTTCCTTTTTCATGCGCTCCAAAGCCCTCATTGACGGAATGCTGTTGCCCCCCCAACCTAAATGATCGCATTCTCTAGGCTTGGTCTCTCTGAGCTTGATTCTCGATCGTCTTTCGAAACTAGCCATTCTCCGAACATCAACCAGGACTTCAGAACCAGAAATCCGAAGACAAAGAGACTTGTCGTAGACTGAGCGTCTTCCCCAATTGAAAGGAAGGAAGAACTCAAGACATCGGAGAAACAAACACCGAATTCCGAGCACCTTGCGTCCTTCTTGGTCTTCATCAACCCCAAGGAATCGATTCTCGCACTGAAATACGGCCTACTGCTAAACTTTGTCCTGAGCCACGACTTCTCTCGAGATAAACTCCCCTGCGCCGACGGCTTAGAACTCCGGTAATGCGTCAACATTCTGCCCCATCATTCGATGTATGGGCAGGAGATCGATGCCTGTCTTTAGCTTGTGCTTCTTTTTTCCATGCCTGATTGGCCGTCGCAACGGAAATTGTTCAACAGTCACCGTTCTCACTGTCATCAAATGACTGTTGGCAAAGCTTACTTTGAATGATTTCTACACGGTACTCGTGCCGCTCTTTGGTAACCTGTGCTCGGCATATATGCATAGCACCCGTACTTACAAGTTCTTACTCATGACGGTTTAGTCCAATAGCTAAATATAACTCGCTTCGTCGCATCACGTTGCCATTCTCAAACAAGGTATCCCCCGGTGGGCTTCAGTGCGCCTGGTATATTGCCATCATGTTTCTTAGCGCATAGTACACTAATTCATCTCCACATCCATGGCTCGTATACGCCTCTTTAGTGCTTCGCGCCCTTACCCCTTCCCCACCATACTAGAACCTTAACTCTACCTGAAGGCGTACTCGCAGCACTCTAAACATGGAAAGCTCAAAGCATGATTTCGATATCTGTCTCCCCAGAATTGGCGTATCCAACTGGCATCTTCGCAGTTGTCTCCACCACGGCGTCAATAATATATACTCGAGCTACATGGCAAGTCAGACCGGAGGGCATAGAATCCGAGTCGTAGCCATCAAGTCTCAATGCTTAAACGACTTTCGATACACATAAGAACCTCTATACTCCGTTTGAAGTCTACCTGACAATTCCAGCTTCCAGGTACTTGGCTCAAACCCTGGGTACGAGTAGTTAGTACGTGCACAATTCCCTTTCAGTCGAGCGGCCTCGATAACCCTTCATTCAATAGCTTACATCGTATTCAAGCCCAGCAGTAGTGCCTCTCACCACGCCAAGATAGCGGAATGAGATTTTCCATTACTATATCTTAGAAGGACCTTTTCTTTAGTTACTTATTCATGAGGACATGAACCCTGAGGAGGAGAAGGTAATGTTACAACTCTGAGTAGCTTACTCTGAATAAACTTATGGACTATGGCAGACTGAGGTATCTATTTTCTTCTGCTTAGTTCTATTCTGTATTACTCTATATTCTCTATTTCTAGTTACTCTGCATTACCTTGTTTCTGTAGTATAAGTATCTTAGATAGAGCTCTATATTCCTTATGCTTTACCAATTATACTTTTTTCTTATTTACTCTCAAGCTTTTGCCTCTATTGCAACCTGAGTTAGCTCTTAAGGTTGTAATAGATGAGTCCCTTTGCCCAGGCATTTTATGCCTTCTATTCAGAAGTGGAAGGAGTCCCACTGTCTCAGGCAGTCTCAGTAGTGGCAGTAAGAGTAGGAGTCAAAGTAGTTGTGGTCACAGTTATTGTTGTCTATGCTAGAGATGCAATAGTGATGATAGGAGTTGACAAGGTAGCATGTATAGTAGTAGTAGTCTGGGAAGTAGGGTCTTGAATTATCTCTGTCAAGTATTCCATCACACCATGGACTTTAGCTGTGATAGTGATTATGTTTTTCTAGGCAAGCCAATTAATTCTGTTAAATTTATTATAGTCAGAAAAAATTGGTAGTTTATTATTGGACATTTTCTTTGTCTGGTGGTATGTAGTGAGTTGAGCAGGAATATATAGGTTGTTGTCAAGTTCTGAAAAAAAATTAGATGCACTAGTCAGGGCCTATAACCTATTGAAGTAGAATACTCAGTGACACTTGTTTGTGTGTAACCACTGTATCTTGTACCTATTAAAGTAGAATACTTTTACATATCAGTACACTAACTAATGTGTGAGATATACAAAATAGCTCATCTCAGCAACACTGGTTTGTGTGTAACCACTGAGAAAAAGCCACCTGATTGTGCCCTTATATATGTGAGAAAATCCTGTCATCAATAACTATATAGTTGTTTCTTTTTGGGACAATTGGCAGGATGGATTGGTGGGCTAGCCACGTAGAATGGTCAGCTTGACCTTTTTGAATATGGGTGGTCATGAAAGGGGGAAGTGAAAGGGAGGGAATAGAAAATTGGAAATAGATAAAAATAGAAACCTTGATAATGTTGCACCTCCTCCAACAGTGACTTGATCATTCCAAGAAGTACCAGAGCATGCATGCAGAAACACTGAATCAATCTGGTCTTAGATGTCAATTACCCCCATCTGAGTGTAAAGCCTTACTATGGACATGCACATCAACAAACCCAGGGAGAAAGGTCCACTGACTGAAGTCAAAGACCTCAAAATCATTGGTTTTGGAGTGTTGAAACTCCTCGAAATTCATGGCATCCAAGATAACACCCAGTTCTTGATTAATCACTATCAATTTATCATTGCGCATCCTTCATTCACGCAAGTCAAAGACCTTCCCAGTAAAGATCCCATAGACTCCCCCCGTCCATCTAGTAGCGGCCCCTGTGGCAGAATGAAGTGTCGCCATCGCCGACTCAGGCTACAACCGGTCAAGGAAAGGTGTAAATGAGGCTCCACTTGTCGATCCACCAGTCAGGCAACCTATGTACAAATGTGGCAATGGGCAGCATGGTTCAATCTAGTGGGATCTTGAACTTATGATGATATCGGTTCAGCTGCGCTGCTTCCAAATGCTGTTGTGATCCGTGATGTTGATTTAATATAAGATGCTTTTTGCCCTGTCACTATACGGTGGCCCTTTCGATTCCTATTATTCCCGCTAACATGAAGTAGACTGAAGACGTCAAATAACGTGTGATTGCGATTTCTCGCCGCTCCATATGACATAGCTATCATCTCAAAGTGTTGTTTTCTTGGAGGACATGGTGTCTAATTTTTGTTGATCGGCGTTCACTGCCACAAGGCCACGGGACGAGTCAGAGCTGTTGTGTCCAGGTGGCTACACGGTTGAACAACCAGTCCAAAACAATCTGCAACTCGGAATGGGCATGCCGAACCAGCCTCAGCCTCAAGCCATGGGAGCCGGGAGTCCTCATGACCAGCACTTCTGATCATCCAAACGCATTGTGCTTGATCTATTTCTGACGGCAAGATCCAGCTTTCATTGACGCAGCAACTCTACGACCACCAAATTTGCAGCCGTAAAGGGTCATAATAATAGGTCCCTGCTTTTCATCACTTATAGGGCATGCCTGGAGCCACCGCGAGCGACGAAGAAACGGTCCATAAGAGGCTGATATCTCTGCCCCTGCACCATGTATATCTTCGAACGTCGACCAGGAGCATTTTTGCTGACAAATACAGCTGTCAAGTAACTGAACCTCTTCCACCAGGCTCAGATCGTACTGCAGTGCAGGTGAAGTGGGCTGAATGGAGAGTGGCATACTACATGAGTCTCCATAGTCTCTTCGGCATCTCGACTCTTCTTATCTAGCACCTTCTCTCTACACCTGGTAGTCTTTTGTGGCAATTTGTGGCAAGGGTTCGAGCCGATAACCATGTCGGATTGTCATTTAATAGGATTGCCAATGAATGGTCGCCAGGTAGACAACAGGACTCGTGTCTCTGCTCCACCTGCACTATATTACAAAAGTTTATTAATACCTCCGTTTAGACTCACGGTGTTAGAATTTCTACTCGATCCTGTGTGCATCTTGCAAGCACAAATTACATACATAGGTGATTGGCGCTCAACCAATGAGACTAGCACTCGTAACTGTATGTCACAACTCAATTGAAACCATAAACAAAAACAGCTGACAGAAAACAAGGCAGACCAAAAACGCACAGTTTGTTTTGTAATCTCACACGTCTGCTTCAGCAGCGTGGTTCCTTGCCGTCCCGGTCCTGTTGTCTCCTCTTCCTTTTTCATGCGCTCCAAAGCCCTCATTGACGGAATGCTGTTGCCCCCCCAACCTAAATGATCGCATTCTCTAGGCCTGGCCTCTCTGAGCTTGATTCTCGATCGTCTTTCGAAACTAGCCATTCTCCGAACATCAACCAGGACTTCAGAACCAGAAATCCGAAGACAAAGAGACTTGTCGTAGACTGAGCGTCTTCCCCAATTGAAAGGAAGGAAGAACTCAAGACATCGGAGAAACAAACACCGAATTCCGAGCACCTTGCGTCCTTCTTGGTCTTCATCAACCCCAAGGAATCGATTCTCGCACTGAAATACGGCCTACTGCTAAACTTTGTCCTGAGCCACGACTTCTCTCGAGATAAACTCCCCTGCGCCGACGGCTTAGAACTCCGGTAATGCGTCAACATTCTGCCCCATCATTCGATGTATGGGCAGGAGATCGATGCCTGTCTTTAGCTTGTGCTTCTTTTTTCCATGCCTGATTGGCCGTCGCAACGGAAATTGTTCAACAGTCACCGTTCTCACTGTCATCAAATGACTGTTGGCAAAGCTTACTTTGAATGATTTCTACACGGTACTCGTGCTGCTCTTCGGTAACCTGTGCTCGGCATATATGCATAGCACCCGTACTTACAAGTTCTTACTCATGACGGTTTAGTCCAATAGCTAAATATAACTCGCTTCGTCGCATCACGTTGCCATTCTCAAACAAGGTATCCCCCGGTGGGCTTCAGTGCGCCTGGTATATTGCCATCATGTTTCTTAGCGCATAGTACACTAATTCATCTCCACATCCATGGCTCGTATACGCCTCTTTAGTGCTTCGCGCCCTTACCCCTTCCCCACCATACTAGAACCTTAACTCTACCTGAAGGCGTACTCGCAGCACTCTAAACATGGAAAGCTCAAAGCATGATTTCGATATCTGTCTCCCCAGAATTGGCGTATCCAACTGGCATCTTCGCAGTTGTCTCCACCACGGCGTCAATAATATATACTCGAGCTACATGGCAAGTCAGACCGGAGGGCATAGAATCCGAGTCGTAGCCATCAAGTCTCAATGCTTAAACGACTTTCGATACACATAAGAACCTCTATACTCCGTTTGAAGTCTACCTGACAATTCCAGCTTCCAGGTACTTGGCTCAAACCCTGGGTACGAGTAGTTAGTACGTGCACAATTCCCTTTCAGTCGAGCGGCCTCGATAACCCTTCATTCAATAGCTTACATCGTATTCAAGCCCAGCAGTAGTGCCTCTCACCACGCCAAGATAGCGGAATGAGATTTTCCATTAGAATTTCGGCCGAGCACCCATAACATTAAACCGACAGACAGCTAGAACGAGATCTATGGATTCCTTCATTAATTCTGAAGAGGAAGTACTAAACGGTTCTCGGGGTCACTTCCTCGAGTCGAGTGGGCGGAGAATGAGTCCAGTGCGTCCCTCCCTTGTCACTGCTCAGTCACCACGATGTAACCCTAATATGTATGGTGTACTTAATATCAACAATGCCATGCGGAACAAGTTTGCCGTCGAGGTGCACTAATGGACGAGGTCGGGGTGAAGGGAATGGAAGCTCTCCTCGATTTAACAAACAATTTGAGAATCGATCACTGGTAGGTGCACCGATCAATTGATCGAGAAGGTATGAATTCCCTGTAGCGGATCGATTAGCAGGCTTTGTAGTCCTTCGTTGTTCTTTTGTACTCAGGAAGGCCTGCAATCAGTACGCCACAAACCGGAAAATCTGCTCGGCTGCTGTGCTTAGCGCCACCCACACATTTGAGTCGCACTGGCGTCTGATGTTTCAATGCAAAAGATTTGATCCAGGTTCGTTCGTCGTCCCTGTGTGTATGCTACAATGCCGTACGGCGGCCAAAGGCTAAGTTGGAATGAACACTTCCAAAACAGTAGCCTAGGGCTGTAAACTTCCATGGTGCTATGTTTGACTCGCCTTTCTCGACTTTCCGTCGTAGGCGATCATCGCTCAGCATCAGTAATGCCAGAACCATATAGATAAATGAAATCTTCATCTCCGCCCCACGGGGGCTGGGGCCTAGGGCTGGAATATGCGTGGCTTAGCGAGTGTATACTACTAGAATGGCTCCACCTCAACTATTAGTGCCTTTTTCTTCTCCGTAGTTCAACTTAAACTACGGATACCTCGGTCATCCTGGAGAACATATTTATTGTCAGTGTTCAAGCACCTTCTAGCCAGTCAACTGGTGACAGACTTATACCCGAAGACTTTTTCATCGATGTCTGCCCGTACATCACGATTTCAGACCCAACTCAGGAGTTACCTTTTGTACATTATAAGACAACACTACACTCTTTGGCATGTCCTTCCCGACTCGGCTCCGTAGAGATCAACAAGCCAAATACGCAACTACTCAACACTGAGTCAAAGCCCCAATGAGTTGGCAAACCAGGCTAAATACGTCCGTGGATCCAGGCCCTATATAGAGCTTACTGAACACAACGACATATTATATGCATCTATAGTCACAATGCGCTCGGACCCCGTCAACGTCTTTATCATTCCGGGCCTTTTTAGCCTCTCGCAGGGTCGTTTGGTACCACTTTCGGCTCTCCATCACTTAAAGTTTATACTACTTACATGCAGTAAGTCACTCTATATTCAGGATTGTAGTGACGCTCGGTGACCTCACCAGCTGCACTGCACACACACTCTCGGGCTTACAACGCACTCGGACTCCGATTCGGACTCAATAGACACACAAACAATCTAAAAGAGGTTACCCGGTGAACAAATGCAGTTGAGATATGTATGCATTCGAGCACGGGAAGTGCCTAGATTTGTGTGCGTCACTGCGTTCGTCTATGTTTGATGGGTGTTGTAGTACAGAGAAACTTAGCAGGATCATAGCGTATATGTCGTCATCTACTTACTTATCTAGCAAACTGCATATTCCTGAAATTCAAATTAGAAATTTCTGGAATAGGTGCCGACGTGCGTGTGTGTGTGGATCGCATAGGTTAAAGCACTTGTATTCTTGAAATTCCGAAATCCAGAAAAGCGTTCGGACGCTGAAGTACTGATCGCTGGAGTCAAAAAATCCCAACATCCCGCGACAGACAGCGCCAAACCACTCATGGCTACGTGTGCAGCCAAAAGTGGTCTGTTGCAATCTCTCGCGAGGGGTTTTCAGCGCTGAGTTTATGCGTAACAACATGTACCGTATACGTATGTACTGGGCCAGTGAGTCAATATTCCACATCTATTATTGAATATTCAATAACGTTTTACTAAGTTATCAGTAGAGCGGATGACCCACTGACTCACCGGCCCTGTGTATATATTTATCATGACAATGAACAAGAAACTCTATCGCGTATCAAAGCAAATGTATTGTATATCAATCTGCGTGTAACAAGGTAAATCTGTAAATCTGTATAGATGCAATCATCGTCTATCTGTGCATACAATATGTAAAACGTTCAAAGTGATGTAGTGTGTGCGTACGTATATAGCAGAAACTCGAAAACAAAAAACAAAAACAAAATAACAAAGCATGGAGGAGGGAGAATATATGGAGATGACTGAAAACCAAGTTTCTATAGCAAAAAATGACAGCAACGAGGAGTGGAGGCCGGTGGTAATGGAAATAAAATAAGAGGTTGTACACAGTAAGGATAGTCCAAAGTATCGGCGAGTGATATGATGATGGTGCGAGGCACAGGGAATGTTCGGAAAAGCAACAGCAAGTCAAAGCAAGCAACGGTACGACTACAAAATACACGATCGGAAATATAGTGTCAAAGTAACAGAAAAGAATATGCATACAACCAAACGCACATATAATGAACAACAGCGCAGAGGAAAGCATAGACGAAAGAAAAACGCTGGTGAAATAAACCAAGAAACATGTTGAAAAATCGGATATCACGAAAGCTGGCAAAATCGACAAATAACTCGTGAACGGGTGGACGATAGAGAATTCCGCCATGAGGGAAGTTGTTTGCGAAGGCCAAAGTCGCGTATATGCGATGATCGCAATGAATCCAAGTGCAATCACTGATCCGCAACAATAACAATCCGGCAAGAATGGAGTTGTCCAATCAAGAAAAAATTGGCGAGAGCGAACTCACGAGTCACAAGAGCAACAAAACAGCTGGAGATCCGGAATTGCTCCGCCAGTGACAGCATTCTCCATCTTAATCCTCTCACATATCCTCCTCTTCCTCGCTATCCTTCCTCCTGCTCATCACGAATGCACTTTCCCAACTCGGTACATTGGGATCTTTTGCCGCGAACCGCCAGTTCCCGACGAACGTTTCGGAGCCCACCAAATATCCGTAGAGGAATATGAAGTTCTGACGAGGCCAGTACTGTAGTGATGAATCGTGTGCGTTAGTTCAGATTCAAATGAGCTAGGGGAAAGACTGACCGAGCGTCTGAGAATGCCAATTAGCCCGTCCCAAGGTCTGACGCGGCCGTAGAACGTGAAATTGTTCCATGCGAGGGCATGACGACGATCTGTCTGCGTTTGGTATGTCTGAAATCAGAAGAAAGGATGCGTAAAAGATATACTCACTGTGCCGGAGAAGACGATATCCTGGATTCCGTCACATTCCGTAATCTTCGCTCGGTCAGTAGCACGTCGAACGGGTCGAGTATCATAGAAATCAAAATCCGCATTCTTGTCTTGAATAAACTCTAAAACACCGGCTTCCGCTTCATCCCCCTTAACGTCCATGGTATCCTCGTCTGGTGGCTCTGGCCGAGTCTCGTCCCTTCCTAGTCCAACACCCTCGAACAGCTGATCGATGATCCTCCAATCCTTACTATAGGCATTCATGATTACATCATGATCCTCTTCATCCGTCTCCATTCCTTTCCTCATAGCCTTCTCACGTTCCCATTCGCAGTCCTCGAACCCTTCATGCTGATACTCGACTCCTGTCATCTCCGCTGCTGCACGCTTCTCTGCGTCGATGCGGCGATCGAAAACTTCGTAAAGATAGCCGTTTGCTTCTTGTGGATAAGGAGATGAATGAACGTTCGTACCGGGAAGAGGAATGCGATCTTCAAGTGAAACGAGAACACGCTTGCGTTGTCCTGGTGGAGCGTAGATACGAGAGTTGGGAGGAGGATCGCGTAGGCTATAGACGCTGAGATTGCCTAATGCACCTGGGAACCACGCGTTTCGCATGGACAGATCGGCCCATTCACTGAGGTCATCGTTTCTGTGTTGAATGCGAGGAGGGAGAGGGGCATGATGAGATGGTGACGTAGACCCGAGAGCATGGTTCTCCTTCAGCCGCATGAACAACGGCTGATGAGTGAGTGTAAGGGCCGTTTCGTTAAAGTTTTGGTCAGACGGATAGGCCGCGTGTTGCATAAGGCGCCTCATGGAGTCCTCTGATGGAAACTAGAATGTAACAACAACACGCAGTCAGGAAATGACATCGGTTTTATGAATGAAACGGGAAAACGTACAACTAATCTTCCTTGCCAAAGGCCATCCATCGAGCCAGGCACATAGACTTTCCCGGGACGCCACTTGGGCTCTACTTGCCATGCGTCTCCACATAGACGGCGTCGCCAGTAATCTGGATCCCAACGAACGCTGTGGTCATAGTTGGAGGTGTCAGGAACGCCGTTAACGAGTCTGTGTCCCTGGTCCCAGTCCCACGTGATGCAGGGTTGAAACTCTGCACCGCGGTGCGAGTTAATCTCAATAAAATCTTCCTGCGTAGGCGACGGTGTAGTGGAAGGCTGAGCCTCAGCGCGAGTACGGGGAAGGTGAGGAGGAATGTTGAAGGGGATAATTTCACGATGGGCGAAATAGAGGAGTTTTGCAGCAGTTGTGATTGGAGGAGGAGAAAGCAAAGATATAGAACCAAAGTATGGATGAGCAGTTTCCTGGTGCTCGACATAGATAGGATATGGGCCGTGGGCGGATGGGAATGAGACGGGTAGGAAGGTCGAGTTCTGGCCCGAGGGAAAAGGCAGGTGGAAGTGGCTAGGAGGAGCTTCCGCCTGGTGGTAACGGTATGGATTTAGGACGAAGGGAAGGATCTTGCGTACAACAAGGTCCCGGTCGCCCCTGGTTTCGGCCTGCAGCTTTGCTGGCGTCGTCAACATCCACATAGCCCATAGGACATGCACACTCTGGGCAGTGTCCTTGGGCCACCCGTCATTTTCATCTGCATTCTCCCAGAGACGCTCTTGCAGATAGCAAAGAAAGAGTAAATCGATGCCAGCATGCTCCAGCTGCGCACGATTCTTCCCATTGTTGTCCAGCAGCATCAGATACACCATACGCCATCCCTCGCCGGCATC
>KQ962578.1:0-32680 GCA_001563735.1 Leucoagaricus sp. SymC.cos
CAGCCCATCTTCGACGTGGTGATTTTGTACAGCTCTGTGCAAGACTAGCGGAGTGGGGAATTTGTTTCACGGCGTTCAATTCGCTTAAAGAATTGACTGGTCCTTGGATACCGTTTAACGGCTCATCACATGTGCGTACCCACCCCTTCCTTTCAGCCGATACGTGTGGCTAATACCTTTTGTGCAGGACGAGAAGAGGGAATACTACCGAAAACGATGTTACCCGACACACGACCAATTCACGTGACGACCAAGTCCCTGGAACTTCACTCGCTCCTTGTTCGTAATCTGGACCATCAGATCAATCGAAATGCGTGTGAGTTGTGTAGCATGGAAGTGTGTTAATGGAGGCCTGACGACGCAATGGTTGAGTGTAAGATTGCCAACTTTAACAGGTTGGGGGCGGTTGAGACGGGAGTGGACATGCGAGAAATTTACAGTTGAGGATGGGAGAGGAGAGTAGCAACTGAACTGAATTCGTAAATGAGAATTTGGACAGAACATGTTAGCTCCACAGCAAGAGTTGAAAATCTCACCGTGTGTTTACAGAACGTCGTTGTCAATGAGCTGACAGATAATCGTTCCATTGGTGGTGACCAGGATCGGCCATGCTATTGAGTATAGGCACATTATCCAGCAGGTCAGTAATACAATACGAATACGCGTGGTTGATAATTGACAAAGGGCAAGGGAAACCAACGCGACTTGTAATGGTTGTATTTGGTTCGCTGAGCGCTAATATCGGTTGCATCACTCTTCAAGAACTTCCTAACGACCCTAATTTGAAGGCACTTGTCCTCTCATCTCGGCTGGTGTCGTTATCGTGACAAGGCTTGATACGCTTATTCAAGATTGCTGTATTGTTGATGGCACTGAGATCATGATAGATGACGGTCGAGCACTCGATTTTTCCCCTGCTTTTTTTAGTCCTAGTGTGACGTGTGAGCTGGATTAAAGAGCTTTCAATTGGAAGCGACGGACTCTTTGCGAACCTTTCGTATTCATTGTTGCCACCAGTGAAGTACACGTCGGCTGCGCATATCGATCAGTTGGTGAGAAACACTGTCATACAGCACTGTCAGGGACGAGTGATGATTGATATACTTTTGGCGTCACAACTTGTACGATGATGTTGCCTTCAGCAAGGCTGGCATAGACAGAGCAATCATTATTAGTGGTATTAGCAGGTTCACGACATAGAAAATTTGCCCCGTCTTGGAAGCAATTGGGAGAAGTGGAATGTATTGAATGGCTGCTGTCGGTGGAGGCGTCATTGATGATCGAAGCTATGTCGGCGTGGACGATGGTCGTCGCGGTACCAAAATCAAAACGGAGATGGCACAAACAGGCCCCCACACATGTCTTCTCTCTGCAACCCCCTCGTCCGCCTACTTCCAACAAGGTACAAGGATTATGAACTCATAGCCAGCGACAGTCTTCAACTTCGTTCATCTACTTAATATTACCGACACCTGTGCCGGGGACCTCAGTAATCCGCAACGTGGCATTCCCGGGGCACATATGGGGACATGGCTGGAACAACGTCTTTCTGGAATAGGAGTCGACCTTTTCTCTCCTGTGTGCTGCGTCTCTGACGGTGTGCAGTCTGATGCTGTCGTCTCTGGCATACATCACGAACAGGTCGTATGTCTTTGACGACTACACCTGGTCGCATACCCCCCTTACATATGCCATCTATGACTTTGCCCCTCGTCCTGCTCGGATACCACTCAACGCCTCCACCTCTGGACCTACAGCTGGCAGATCCATATCCCGTTCATCCTCACATGACACACCTCCCCCACGCGCTGTCCATACTAGATTCTGGTACGCGATCTGTCCTTGAGAAAAACGACGCGTCCTTAACGCCACTGAAATGCCTCACGTCCTTTAGTTTCTTTGGAGGTCAAGAGATCCTCGACGTTTGACCATCATTATCGAAAACTCCCATCTTGACTGAATTCAGATGGTCGCCACTCGGGTCATCGGCTGTCGAGCGGAATTTCATGGTGCTCTTGGTTAGTCATGATTCCACCATGATACGACAGTCATCTCCGGCGTCGAGTTCGGCTTCTCCGCAAGAGGGTGTATACCCGGCGTTACTTGCGGTTCATCGTCGACGTGGTGAGTTCGTACGGCACTGTGCGGGACCAGTAGAGTGGGGGCTTTATCTCAGGGATTCAATTTGCTTAAAGAGTTGCCTGATTTTGACGGTTCTTCACACTTGCGTACCCATCCCTTCCTTTCAGTCGATATATGCGGCTAATACCTTTAGTGCGGGGCGAGAAGGACTTTTACCGAAAACGATGTTACCCGACACACGAAGAAGTCATGGAGGTTGAATTCGCCCTTAAATCGACGCTGTCAAAACCACGTTCTTAGCCTCCAAAAGTCCATTAGAGAATGGATAGTCAATATACCCCACCACCACATCCGGCTCATCGCCAAGGGTGCAAAACGTCTTCTCATCAGATACATTAAACGGTTCACATTGAAATCGAAACGGAAGATCAGGCTATCGGATCAAAATGAGAATTTTGACAAGTAAACACGGAAATACGACATATGTTGGCGATAAAAGCTCTCCTAGCCCCAATCAGCTCGTTATCCCATTTCTCCACCATATCCGATGCAGAATGCGTTGTATATTCACCAGTGGAGATAAGAGAACGA
This sequence comes from Leucoagaricus sp. SymC.cos, assembly GCA_001563735.1. Lineage (NCBI taxonomy): Eukaryota > Fungi > Basidiomycota > Agaricomycetes > Agaricales > Agaricaceae > Leucoagaricus > Leucoagaricus sp. SymC.cos. Next base: position 2,674 of record KQ962578.1, read on the forward strand.
AGGTATCAGATCTCTCGAAAAATATCGTTCGACTTGTCTGCGTATTCTGGACCACTCTCGAGTGGTTGGATTAAATGGAGGCATGCGAGGTTAATTGTGGGATCGAGTCGTCGATTTTCATACCTGTGATTGTGATTATTGTCGAACGACCAAGGATAGAGGATAGAAATGATATTAGAAGAACGAACGCACCTCTCATGATATCCCAAGAGCCAAACGTGATCCCAGTTCTTTCAGCACCTTATCGATAACTTCCAAGGTCAACCTCGATCGATTCTCAATACGCCCGCCATATCCATCCATTCGCTGATTACTGACATTCTCCACACACTGATCCAGCAAATATCCATTCGCGTTATCATTTTCTACACCATTGAATCCAGCTTCTATAACGTTTTTGGCGGCCTGGGTGAAGAGTGTGATGTATTCTTCAATTTTGGGTATAGCGAGTTCGCGCGAGGTGCCGTTGCAGGGGGACAGAGGAATTGGTGATGGTGTGGTGTATGGGAAGAAGGAAGTTTCTTTGTGCAAGTGGGAGATGCATGCGATACGGTCTAGTGCCTAGGTTTGAGCGAAGATGTGGGAGTCTTTGACGTGTACGGCGCAGGTCACCTATTGAAATGAAAAGGATGGGTTCAACCGATCGGAATACTAGATATAACAAAAACAGACCTCCTTCCCCGCGTCAATCTGTTCTTGATCCCATACACCAGGTATATTTGTTCACCACCGGCGTTAGCGGCAATGAATGTCGCTTCGGTGATAAGTAACGTTCCAGATACGCTTGTGTGTTGTTCGTAGTGCATTTCGACCATTAGATTCATTGGAGCATGTGTGAATTGTGTAGCTCGGTAACGCGTCAGTGAAGATAATGCGATGGTTGAGCTTGAGATTGCTGATTGTGATTGGTTGGAATAGTAAGAGGTGTCAGATGGAGCGTTGGAGGACATTAAGGGAATTTGAAGGTTGAGGGATGAGCTGGGAAAGATGAGTGTGGAGATTGGTTCTAGAAGACGTCTTGTGTAAGCTCGTTCAAGTTATAGTGGAAATTGAGGGAAGTGCTTGCCTTCGAATGAGTCATGTTGAGCCGACAGATTACTGTCAAATCGGAGATAACCAAGTTGAAAGCTCCTTGGATGCGTGATAAAGGCATGATTCTGCAGCTAGATGTTCAGGTAGAAATTCCTGCGATCGTCGACGAGGAAGGTAGAGTGGAAGCGGGATCGGTGGTCGTCATGTCATGACCAATCGGTTGTGGTTAGATTTCGAGCGCAGGTTTCCCTTCAGGTCTTGCGTGGGAGCAAATAGAGTGAGGAGCAGTGCATCTAGCATGAGCGAGTCCGCGAAGAAGATATGATGAACATCGGTGAAACGGTGAAGCGATTGTTGCCATCGCTCAGGGGGTGGTCACAGTGTCATGTGACATCACTGGAGCGCGGCGCTCAGCGCGCATTGCTGTTCTTTGTTTCTCTTTTGTTGAGTGCTCGCCTTTTCTCGTTGAATATCGCTATTCAGCATGTTTTCCTGTACCAAGCCTCACACAGGAGCTGAGTCATCAATATCCGAGAACTTAACAAGGAGACGCATGGGAGCTAGGGTCATTCCCTTTCGCTGAATGCATTCGGGCGCATTCGGCGCGATCGGTTATTTGGGGGAGGTATTGATATTGAAGCTTTGAAGTGTGATCTGACTTTAAGAGCTGTCCAGACTCACAGACCGGTATGAACGGATACGAGTCCCCGTTGATGAGGCGTTCAGTCACTCGAGGGGGAAGATGAGAGATAAATAGGTTGGGAAGAGGGACAAGCACCAAATTAACAACCTGTGCCGCCACTCACTCCACTTTGCACAGCTTCGTGGTTCGTAGGAGTTTTCCAGTGTCTTAGTCTCGTCTACCATGGTACCCCCTCTCGTGGACCACCGGGGGTTCGTTGATTTGCGAATATCTCATCTGCAGCTCACTCTAAGTCACTCATTTTTGGCAGACTAAATGTTGTTCTGATTGCACACAGCTCTGCAGTAGTTTGTGTAAATACGTGCAGTAGTTCTTGAGATATGTTTTTGTGGCCTTCGTCACGCTTGCCAGTGCATGCCGTGTCGGAGTGTAAAAAGTTTGGTAAAGCACCTAACCGTTTTTGTCTCGATTGCATCATAGGTAGCTGATAAGTAGGGTAGTGGCGAAATTCTCAGGCTTTCCCTGCGCTCACCCTTCAAGAGCTCATGCCTCGTGAGGCTTTGATTCGTTGGAAGTCACGCGCTTATGGCGAGCCAGAAGCATACGAAGGCCGGATTCGGGAGGCCATTGATTCCATGAACAACGGTGGTCATACCAGTGCAGCATCAGCTGCTCGCGATTTTTTGGTAAGCAAACACGCGACTGGATTGATCATTCACAATACTCATTGGAGGCTTTTTTATTTTAGGTATGTGAACAGACGCTTCGTGATCGCTACAAGGGTAGACATAGCAGCTGGCGCGGCGCAAATGCGAAACAACAACTGTTGTCACCTGTACAAGAGCAGGCCCTTGTGGACTGGGCCATTCATGAAGGCGCGTCCGGAATGCCTGTCGATCGAGCGAAAATGATTCATCGTGCGTCTGTACTTGTAGGCCGAGACGTTGGCAAGCATTGGATTGACCGGTTTTGCAAACGCCACCCCGAACTCACGACTTCTAAACCACAAAAGCTCGATCCGAAACGTGCCAACAATTTCAATAAAGCAACCTACGATGACTTCGCCGATAAGTATGCTGAGCTTCATGCTACACACGGTGGAATTCCTCCAGAACATATCTACAACATGGATGAGAAGGGGATTCAGATGGGGGGTGGAAGGAAAAGGATGAGGAAGGACTATTTCTATCTACGCAGTCAGGTAGATTGCTACCAGATAAGTAGTGATAACCTGGAACTTGTCACGATTGTCGAGTGCGTTTCAGCTGCAGGGATGTCAGTCCCACCTTCATTTGTATTATCTGATGGAAAGCTGCCTGACCTTCGAAAGATCCCTGATGGTGCAATCTCAAGGTAACGTCTTCTCTTGTCCATCAGATCATGTAAGATCTCACACGAAGTAGTGTTGCTACCTCCCCAAATGGGTGGACAGATAACGAGCTTGGAGTGCGCTGGATCGAGGAGGTCTTTATTCCTTATGCCCTCAGTCATCGTGTTTCAGAAAGTGCTCCTATTCTGTTAATCTATGACGGACATAATTCGCATGAAACTGCAGAGCTACAACGGACTGTATATGCCGTTGAGGAGTGCGATATCATCATTTATTGCTGTCCTTCGAAGTGCACCCACAAGTTACAGCCACTTGATGTGGCTGTTTTCAATCACGTTGAACGCGCGTGGACCACACATTGCAACCAACGCCTCAATGATGGTATTCTCATTAATCACTACAATGTGATTCAAGAATACATGTCAATCAGAGATACTGCAATTACCTCGAACGTTATCCTGTCTGGCTTCGAGAAAACAGGATTATACCCTATGAATTGTGCTGTCTTCAAAGAGATTGACTTTGCTCCTGCTAGAAGCCATCATCAAAAGCACACGTTCCTGACTCATTCCCCTCTGACATCCCATCTTCCGACCAAGTGATGCTGAATCCGAGACAGAATCTGATCTCGAAGATGCTGTTGCAGCAGAGTGTCCTGAAGCTCAGCTCACAATACAGAATCTGGTCACTGACCCAGATGGCAGTGACTCCAATGACAATGGTTTTGTTCCTAATCAGGGAGGTACAGAGGATGTGGAAATGGAAATAGATGGGGAGTTGGATGATAGTGGGAGAGGTTGCCTAAGCAATAGACACTCCACATGATCATCTTTGATCAAGGCTGAGTTGAACTCCCTTGAACAGATGGTTGCAACATTTGTTAATGTTCCCAGACAAGATGACAAAGTGAAGTCACATGAAGAGCTCATTGAAGATATTTGAAATTTGCGCAAGTTTGCTGCCAGTCTAGCTGGCTCCGTTCAGAGGCATGGCACTGAGCTTGAGGCCTCACATGCCCATTGCATGATTATCAAGCAGCAGCTCCAAGTCTCTCAAATGCAGTTATATATAACACAAGGAAAAAGAAGGAGTGAGGGTCGACAAAGATCAAGGCCCAGTTTGTAACTCTACCAGGTCTCAAGGCAGCATTTTATCCAGATGATGTAGCATGAGCAGAAAAGGCACACTGAGAAGCACAATGACTATCCAAAAAGGAAGCAAATGAGGCTTTTGTGGAATGACACATTGCCAAGGAGGCCACAACTCAAGTATTTTCTGCCACTCTTGCCTCATTACCACATAAGAAAAAGTTTGACCTTTGTGTCTTAGCCCATGTACTATACCTTGATGATAAAGTTGGGACAACTGCTGCTCTTGCAGAGCAGATCAAGACTCACCTGCAAGAACATGAGGTAGATTTGCAGAAAAACCCTTGATTTAATGGCCTTTTTTAACATAATACAAATTGCAATAGCCTAGCAACCAGTGATGCCAGCAAGACATCAACTACCCACCACAGCAGCTTGCAATTCAACCCTCTTCTCACTCCCACATTCACTTCACAACCTCCTTGTACAAATACCTATTCATCCTCAATGGCAGATACCTAGTTAAGTACTCTGTCATCAAGTTCAGCCTCCAATTTGCCACCTGGAGCTCTTCCTCCAATATATTCAGACTATCACTCACAGCAATATTATACATCATCTCACTGGCCACCTTATCTTAAGCCAGGACAGTAATTTATTCTCATTTATTCTTGTTCTCTAGAGTAGTAGTTAAGTTTTCTTTAATAGATCTTCTTGTTAGCATCATTCACATCATGATCTTGCAGTTGCCCCATCTCATAACCTCATCATGATGGCTTGATGCTCATCCATTCAAGCATCACTTGGCTGGTATTGGCTTCCTGTGACAGCTGTATGACTCATAAAACCCCAGTAGTCCATGAGAGGGGGGGGACATGGTACTCAGCAATGATACTGCCACTGCATGATGTGTAACTGTAACATCCTCAAATATAGCAGCTATTAATAGACTATCAGTTGAACTTTCAAATGTGCACTGCAAAATATCAATGAATTTAGCTCTCTGAGCTGTAAACATAAGCTCAACACACATCATTTTAAAATAACATCAGGGGACAAAGTTATCAGCTGATCATAGAAGCCTCAATGATGGAAATATGCATGTTCCAAAGACATTGAATAATTATTACATAGTGATTAATTTGACAAAAGTATATGTAAAGCTGGATGTCTACTGCCTTGACATCTTGTGGGAAATGCCTTAGGCTCTGGAGTTATAATTGCAAGCAAACATATTGAGATGGTGGCTTTTGCTATGGGGCTGACCAGGATTATCAGAAAGTTCGGAACTAACTAGGAGCTAAGCAATGCATGTTCCAGACACTGGTAAGGCACAGGGTTGTAGACTGTCAATAGAGAGGGAGCAGGATACAAACAGCCAAGGTCATCAAACAATGAGGCTAAAAGCTGTGGATTGTCATGAGCCCCTTCAAATATGAGTTGATGAAGTTCCTAATTAGCTTACAAAGACTAGATGAATTTTGTTTAGTATGGAACTACAAGGGGCACCTTTCAGAAAGTGAAATATAAAGTGATTCTAAGTAAATCAGAAAATACAGTTGGGTTCAAGTCAAGATAATCTGAATCAAGACTAAAATTTTCAACCACCAATGACACTGGCAATATCCCCAGTGGTTCAGGAGGGTCAAAATTGCAAAATCTACACAAGATGCAGATTACTGCTATGAATAATATTGTTGGGATGAAATGTAACAGATTTTCAGTCAATTCTATCATAGAGGAGTATGATGTTTACTCTGAGAGAGAAGAGTGACTCAAACTGAGTGCAGATTAGTTCACAAGGCCTGACTTCAAAACATGGTCACAGCTAAAACCTGAAAAAAGTGATCCCATAAATTATCTTGCACATTCCAGTAGATGTATTATGTCTACTGCTCAACAGCACCTCCAGGATGGAGTCTTATATAAAGGAATTGTCTGGAAAATGCTCAAAGGGTGATGACATAGACTTCACACAATCCTACAAATTCTCAACACTATCTCAAAAACATCCTAAAGCTATGTCATTCAGCACTCCAGTGTCTGATCCTTATCCAACCTTTCAATACTAGCTAATTTTGAAGTTCCTTCTATATTCTATGTCTCTAATTACATAGATGGGTTTCTTAGAAAAAGCTATGGATATCTAGAATGAACTTTCTCCTATACTCTAACTCAGCCTCCCTTTTTGTAATAAAATCAATAAATGTAGATTTCAACTACTATCATTATGAGAACAGACTGCTCATTAGTGTAGTAACAGGTCCAGGCACTCCATTGAATATGGGCACTCTGTTGAAGATGAGCACAGGGCTACCTGAGCCCATTACCTAGCACCCCTTGCTAATACAATTATTAGTAATTCCTCATGTAACCCCTCAAATGCTTATTCTTAGGTTTTTTCATGTTTAGATCTGAAGCTTTCTGATGACTCTCATATAGCCCTCTTTTGCCAGGTTCAAACTTATTGCTTTATATCAGTTCAATGTCTGATATTGCTGTGTTTCTGATTATTGTGACCATGTGAACTTCTAGCTGCACTCATATTTTTGCATCCACCACTTTTGAGTTTGACTACAGTACTTTGAGTGCTGAGGAACCATTCAAAACAGTAGTCTTCTTTGTTCCATCTCTTTTGCTTCCCCTAAAAATTTGAGCAATGCTCTTTACATCCCTCTTCTCTATAGTCACTTCACACAGCATGCAAGTCAATGGTTCTATTAACTCTGTTGCTCTATACCCCAACACAAATGCACTGTCCTCCACCTCCCTCTTCAGCCACAACATCTCTGAGTACCTCAAGCAGGGACACCACTGAATGACTCCACAGATTGTTTGGACCTATCTTGCTACTATTTTTGCATGTACTTGGGTTGCTATTCACCCAAATTGTCCCAGCTCTGATAACTCTTGGTTTTAACACCTCAGACAGAAGATTATGATAGCATCTGTCACAATCATTGCACCAGAGTTGATAGGAATATGAGCTGCAAGGCAATTGGATGGTGCAAAGAATATTAAAAACAAGTTTAATAAAAGGTTCAGTAGTGGAAGTGAGTTATTTATGACAAATCACCTGCAATTGTTACTGATTAGTTTAGATGATCTTGAATGAACTGGTCCTCCCAAGAAACAAGTGAAAGGCTGAACACTCATGTACAGGTTCTTCATTCAAATAGACAGCTTCATGATATACCATGAGGACAAGCTAGTTCAGGTTCTCATATTCAAATACTTGCTGTCTGCCATAGAATGAGGTGAGATTGACATCCTCTATATATCAGAGGAGGATATCACAGATAAGAGCAAGAGCAATGGGCTCACCAAGTTAGTTATGGTACTCTAGACTACATGGTTTATTGCTCAATATATTGGTCATGTAAGCATGCATTTACCCCTGGCAGAACTGGAGGTATTGACACTTGCATTCATAGTTCTCAATACATATATCTATTATTATTATTTTTAAATCAAAAAATTATTATGTGGTGCTCAATCATAGTCTGCATCTAACTAAGTATAAGTACAAAGCTAGAAATAAAAGAAAAGAAAATACAAAGTAAAAGAAAAAAAAAATGTAACTAGGAGTATCAGAATGTGGGTCCAAAAACACTAGAGACATGAAAGAAACAGTTTTACTATTGGAGAAATCAAAACAAATAAGTACAAAGAAAGAGTCTATAATAGACAGTGAGAAACAAGACTAAATCTAAGTCAAGTAGAAAGAGCTTACCAGTACAACAGCTATTATCAACCAGGATGCAGATAGAGAGTGGGGGATATGGAGACACTAAGGTGTAGCCCAGCATGTCAATGTATAGGAGTAGTGGGTGGAGGAAAGATTGGAGCATCAGCATTGAAAGAGAACATTTGTGGATTATAAGTGAAAAAGTCAATAAATTGACTAAGTGTAGTGATGGACATGTCTTCTCTAATGTAGAGGGGGCAGCTGATGACAATGTATTCTCGTGATTCAATGTAGAAACCACAACAACAGTTAATGAATTCTCAGAGAAAGAATTGGCTTCTGTAGATGCTAATAGGAATGTGATTTATGATGGCATGAACTGCATATATAACAATATTGAAGTTGGTGACAATATGACTAGGATTGTCACTATCAAGAGAGTATGAAAGGTAGAGTTCTCTGAGCCAAGAGCCACCATTGTGATATTAGGGAAGAACAATGCTGTCTTTGAAGTGTTTACTATGGAGCATAAGGAAGGAGTAGCCATAGCATTGAATATTGTTGAAAAATAAATCTTGCCATGATTTGAGACAAGATTCAGTGATTTTCTTTCTAAGATATAACACAGAGACACTAGGACACAACCCAGCATGTTGATGATTAGATTTAGCAATGAGGTGGACTTTGCAAAGCATACAGCATGCATGCAAGTTCAGGCTTGTCATTAAGCATGTTGCAATTACATTGATTGCTCTTTGATGGAACATACCAGAACCAAATAGACTGGGTTCTAGATTGGCCTAGCTATGGACATAGAGCTTTGATTGCAGCCAATGAGTGATATTGGCCAGAGTGAATGGAAGGGTCTAGAAGAGTTCTAGATAAAGTAATGTGATCAGTAAGGAAAATGATGTGATGTATGTCAGGAATATTGACAGCCTTGCATATTACAAAACATTATGCAGTGAGTTCAGCTTTAGAGGTAGTGTATTGTCCATTAGGAGTGGCTAGAGAGTAAAAAAGGGCACTATTACACCATATTTGATAACATGTGTTAGACTGCAGGTTGTGATTGTTAGATAGACTACTGTTAATGATGATAATAGCAGTGTTGGAGAGAGTATGGAGGTGGGAGAGTTGTGCATCCAGGCAATGAAAGTGAGTACTGAGTACTTTCAAACTTGACCTGTCAAAATCAAAAAAGGAAAATCAGTCAGAAAAGGTATCTAATAATAAAGAACTAGGATAATTATCAAAATTAAGAGGTTTGAAGACCTCAGAGTTGTTGAGCAGCATCATGTTGGCCTCCATTGCTGACCTCTCTACTGCTATCTTTTCTTTTTCAGACATGAGGTCAATAGACCTAGGATAAGGAAGAGCACTCTTGGTATTTTGAGCACTCAGTATGGTGTGAATGATATGAAAATAGTCTAGTATAGCATAACAAAGGCTAGACTATTTGGCAAGCTTTTTGAGGTGAAGATGAATGGGGACTAGGCCTGTGATGCATTCAACTCCACTAGTAGAGGATATATAGAAGGCTCCTGTAATCCAGAGCACAGCATTTCATTGCATGTGTCTAAGCATAAGCAACTTGGTATTAATGTAAGTGCCAGAATAGTACCACATATGAAACTTGTATATAGCAAGGGAGATAATGCAGGATTGATAGAGGAGGTGCTTTTGATAAGGAAGGAGTTCACATGTAAAGTTTCTGAGCATTTTTATAGTACAAACAGATGACAGGGCCTTAGTAGACCAGTAGTAGACATGCTCATTGAAGAGGAGTTGTCAATCAAAAAAGAATCCTAGATATCTCCAGTATTCTTTATGTTAAAGAGAAGATGTGGAAGTGTATAGAGCAACTTGCTGATAGTGTTGAAAAGGACGATAGGCCAAAAAGCTTTAGGCATGTCATAAGAGGGTTTATTCAGCTTAGGGATAATAACAGAAATTGATTTTTTAAAATATTTGGGCCAACATCCAGTATTAATGCATATATTGGCAAGATAAAAGAAGAAGGTGGGAATTTGTTCATTGAATAGAAAGAGTTTTTTGAGATGAGACTAGGAGATATGATCTATACTAGGGGCAAAATTGTTAGAGCATCTCTTAAGTGCTTCATGAATTTCAGAAATGGAAAAAGATGACTAGATATAAGTAGGTATAGACAGGAGAGCATCAAGCACAGGAATGTTGACAGTTTTATTGTTAGCAGAATTGTAAGTGCCATTAAATACATCCTAGAGCAACTCAATGGTATGACAAGGTATCTATTATCTTTGGTAGTCAAACCTCAAGGTGTTTTTGTTCCCATTAGATTACTATATAAGACAATACCCACAAGCCTCTTCTTGTCATCCTCCTCCTCATCATCTTTATTCTCTGACCACAATTCTATAAGCATGCATTCTTCCCAGACAAAGAGTCTGAGGAGACCCCTTCTTGTACTGTCAGAAGACAAAGAGAGCCTCCACTGGTTATGTCATGAATACAAGAAGAGATACTCACCTTCAAGCAATGTGTTCAAAACTGCCAGTGTTATTCTGCTCTATTTTTGCCTCTTCCCTGGGCTATATATATTGTGTATATATGTAAAGCTTGCTATAAGCTTTGACTCAAAGAGCATAGATAACAATTTGAAATATAAAGTGGGAAAAACCCATGTGTCCATGTTCTATGCTGAGTCAGACAACAAGACCAAAATTGTTCTCTTTTCAGCAAGATAGTAAAAAGAGTGACACAAAAAAATTTTAAAAAAAAGAAAAGAAAAGAAATTGTTGAAAAAGGAAAGAGGTGAGAGTTCTAGATATTCTCCTCTTTGACTATATTTCTGTGCTCAAAATAGTATAAAACTTCTATAAACCAGTGTCACAGCACTGTAGGAGCTTGGTACTGATGCACTAACACTCAGAATGTGGTATCCTCTAAGCCACTAAGCTAAAAGAGAAAATACATGAGAAGGGTCATCTCTTATTGGATACTATTCTTTCAGTTCTCTGCTCTATTGTTCATGATAAGATTATGATTAGATCAACTAGACTAAATAATCTTAAGCAAACACAATGTGCTAGAGCACCTTTTTTTTATGCTGAGTGCCTAAAATGTGAGAATTACCTGATGGACAGTAGCTGGCAAAAACCTAAACTAGGAGAAATACTGGAGATCACTACAGTATACTAGAAAGACAAAAGAGGAAATAAAGACAAAGAAAAATCTAGATTTCATCAAATCTTAATAACTGACTGTACACACCTAGCATGCATCACAAAAATATTGAGCACTAGATGAGCTAGATGAGTGATTATATTCCCAAATCTAGCTACAACTAGATAAAATAATTATAAACAGTCCTAGATCTAACAATATAATACTCATCTGACATCTTAACTTTTTCATGATGACTCATGGAGACTGATATGTGAGAGAGTCAATGAACATGAAAATGACCTGCAGAAATGGCACACCAGCATAACTATTCTATCATCTCCAAAACACAGACTAAATTATTAAGTTAGAATAGACTGTATCCTCACATCCACATGAAAAATCAACAAAAAAGCACTAAGAGAAAACCTCATAGAAAATATATAGAAAGGTATACTAGACAAAGAAGAAAATAATGGCTCTCTGAGATTTTGGCTTTGTAGACTTGGGGTTTTAGTGGGTAGTTGATTCTTCATGACCAGAGCCCCACATGCCCAAGAAGGAAGTGCATAAACACATTTCTCCAGAGGTGGGAGATACTATATTCTTTCTAGCAAGAAATTGCATGTTTGCTAACCAAAGAAGCTAAAATTCCTCCACGCAGGTTGTGACAAAAGCTGTTTGTCAGCTGTTGGAGGTCTTACAGCTCTATCAGAGAAAAGAAAAGAGAGAATTATCTGATAGACCTGAGGCCTAAGGGCCAGGTTCCATCACCAAAGAAAGCTTAGGACTGATTATCCAAGACTTCAGAGGTGCTCCACATGAGGATGCACCCCTCTATATGATGCATTCATTTTCTGAGAAGCCTCGAGAACTCTCATCAGAGTCTGTGTAATTAGTTTATTGATAAAGGTCAATTCCTCCATTTACTCAAATTAAAGAACAGTCAAAGCATGGCCATAGTGCTGGCACTGTCATGTTTCTATTTTTTCCCATTTTTTCAAGTAGCTCAAGGCTCTAAATCTGAAGAGAGACCGTGGCACTGGGCGGTGAACTCTCATTCTGGTATTCTAACCAATCAAGAGCCTGGGAAACATTACCATAATTGGGCGCTATCCGGATAGCGCTATCTGTCACCTCCATGATCGACCAGCCGCATATGCCCTCCATGTCTACCTCTCCTCCCGGCGTTTCATCCCTCCCACGTTTTAACTGGCCACTTGTTTCGGCAGCACTTTATTTTCATCAATCAGTCCATATGCACCTTCTCACAATGTCGGCTTCAACATGCCATTCCAAGTTAGAAACAGGGCTTCTTTGCGGAGCCAAACAATATAACGAGAGAAGGCGTAGGTACGCCACAACAAGGAGATGACGAGGCGAGTATGTCTCAGAATTGTTCCCAAGGACTTCCAACGACAATTTTAGCTGCTGATATGGTTTGATTATCCAACGCACATGAAAAGTGTCACTTGTAGCCTGTGACTCGCCGAGTACTCCTTCGGTCCATCCATCTATTTTTTTTCTCGTGTCATGCTCACGCATCCTCGTAGACGCTTGCCGGCTGAGGCAGGAGTCCTCAAGAAAGGATGTAGGTTTTTATTAATTGGACACAATGGTATTTCTCATTCATATCAGTTTTGAGCAATCGAAAAACCAAGGGACAGCAACAGATTAGAAAGCTGGACATGGAACGGTTGTTGTTCTGTTATCCCGACTGCGTAACATGAAGCTGGCAAAGATAACGCTACGGAAATTGACACTTTCATCATTTCACCCAATGAGAACTTTGTGGGAATTATCTTTCAACACTTATCTCGCTTGATTTGTACATTAGCTAAAATGGAAAGTTTTCTATCCATCAGGTGCACTCGGCCCTGAAACCTCGCGGATCAACATGCGTGTTCCAACTGGTTTCAACAAGGAGAATCACATCTGGACGTACTTCTCTTGACGCTGACTCTTGAACTGGCCTTTTGCCGCATGTCGTTCACCTAAAGGGTAGTCCAAAGTGAATAACTAGAAGACTCTGAAGGACTGACATTCTTCGTCATTTCGACCTCCAGATTTCCGGCGCTATGGGCGGCTCATCCTCAAAGCCTTCATCTTTGCCAACTCAAGATGACTGTCACAAATTACTCTCAGACATCGTTGCGTTACCCAACTTGAACATCACGAAGGGGTCAACAAGTACTAGCATGAAAAGAGAGGATGCGCAATACGCGGTTAATTTTCTTAGCCAGGTCAGTCTGACGCTTACATTTCAAAAGTGTTATAACGTGCCATGAACAGGTTATCAATGACCCGAACTACCGGCTTGAGAATGACAGAGGACGTGTTCTCCACCTACTGGCTAAGATTGTGAAGGCACGACAAGTCTTTCCTTTATGGCTTTACCTCAAAAGCATGCGATTCGACTACCATACTGCGACGCCGGATGGAGATGAGGGTGGCTCAGGAGCTATATACAAGACTAAATATGATAACGAACCGGTTTGTGTAAAGGTTCTTCACCTTCCCGGAGGAGAAAAACGGAAAAAGAAGCTCAGGGTGCGGGCTATCTCAATTTCTGCAGGGTTGGCTAGTAGAGCTCAATACCGGCTCTTGCAGGCTCTCGCCGGCGAAGTTATTTTCTGGGCTCATATATCGCATCCAAACATCATCCCACTACTTGGTATTTATGACTCAAAGGGGCCAGACTCAAGGGTTTGTCTTGTTTCTCCGTGGATGGGTAACGGAGATCTCTGCCGATATCTGAAAGATCATCCTACATCACGTCGCATACCACTAGTAAGTGGTCTTGCTCATCTCTGAGTAGCCCAAATCAGACTGCACTCGGTACAGATTTATGATATTATAAGCGGACTGGAATACCTGCACAGTCTTTCAATCGTGCACGCTGACCTCAAGGGGGTATTCCACTTTCAAATTTGCGTCTGGTTACGACTTACTCTAAATCCTAGAGAAATGTCCTTGTTTCCGTACAAGGGCGGGCAATGTTGACCGACTTCGGCTTGTCCCGAGTTGACAAAGCGGGGCCCACCTCCACACTCAATATTGGTGGTGGAACAATACCTTGGATGGCTCCAGAGTTAATCGCAGGTGATAGGAGCCTCCACACGCGGCCAAGCGATATATGGGCCTTTGGTTGCACGTGTTTTGAGGTCAATCCTCCGTTTGACTTCGAATCGGAGGCCGGTTCGCTTATAATTGAGTTCAGGTTTTGACGGGCCAAGTGCCATATTCGGATTCCAGCACAGTCTTGTTGGATATTGGGAGCGGGAAACCTCCAACGATTCCAGATAAATGTTGGAATCGGGATGAAATGAGGCTATGGGAATTAGTAAAACCATGTTGGGCGCGTGAGCCTGATGATAGACCACTAGCTAATACCCTAAACCACAACATTGCCGTAATTCGTGGTTCGGAACCACCAGCTAGCGCCCGTTTGATGGACAAGATGGCGGGCAGGAAAAAAACCTCGGTTGCTGACTATGCCAAAGCATATTCCATCCTTCAGCAGGTGAGTTAAGAACTGCTGGCAACGATTGTGACTGACGACGATTTGAAGATTCGGGACTCGTCGGAGATACGGATTGCGTACGCTAACGTATTTTGCTATGATTAATCGCTCATTGCCGCTTCCTATGTAGTATTATCGGTCCTGCATTCTCAGGGAAGAGCCAGGTATGCCCTTAATGCTGCTCGGAAATAGAAATTTGACAGAACATACATACTCAGTTTATCCACGACGTGACACAAAACTACATGCACGGAATTGCGCCTTCGGCCTCCTTGACTAGTCATACAAGAAGAATCACGGCTGTCTCAGCCGTCGTTCCGTCAATTGGGAATGTGACCCTGATTGATACACCAGGATATGATTACACACTGGGAAGTACTGAACAGGTTTCTTACGACGAGGGAGTTATCACGTGGGTCTCGCGCACGTAAGTACCTCCACAGATCAGAGAATTTTTCTAATCCATTGCTCAGTTACGGGGAAGGAGCGAAGCTTGATGGTGTCATCTATATGTATAATATCCGGGCACAGGAAGCAAGAAAAGGAAGGGCGTCATGGCTTGAACTGCTCGACACCAGGCTTGAACAGGTCTGTGGTTCAGATTGGTGGAAAAAATTGATGTTCGTGACTACTCATTGGAACGAGGGTGCTGTAGAGGACGGAGAGGCGAGGGAAGAACAGCTAAGAGATGGACCCTGGCGCTTGATGATGGCATTTGGGTCAAGCATGGAACGATATGAAAACCCAGGAAGCCATGGCCGAGCTGTCGAGATCATTCGGAAATTCCTTGATTATAAAATCCCGGTTATGTGTCAGCCGTGAGGCCTCCCGAGGGGCTGGTTCAATAATCGTCACGGGTTCCTTGTTGATGGTGTTTCGCCTTCGATATCGTCACTTCTCTTCTTCAGCGGCTCGAGTCGCTGAAATATTCATTGTTGTTTTCTCGGATGACGGTGCATGCGACCTCTTCCCCTTGTATCATAGGCTACTTAGTGTCCTACTTAATCAAAGCACTGTCCTTCGTAGTGATCGGAATCGATTTTGTGTAATTAAAGACTTGACAAAACTTAATTATGACCGCCTGCTATGTTCAAAGAAATCACCATATGGCTTGCAAGGCATGAAATCATCCTTGCCTATGTATTAATAACAAGCTTTTCATTTTTGTCCAGCTCGAGGGCTACAGCTCCTTGTCTCCACCAGAACTCTGATTTTGAGGGATCCGAGTTAACCTTGGAATTGCTGAGTCTGAGAGTTTCTGAAAAAAGACATGAAACATTGATTAATTGAAAATAATCAGCTACATCCAATCTCAACCTCGAGCTAAGCAATGCATCATATCCGAACAAACGCCTCGTCAACTTATCTCTAAACTTCTTTCTCATTTCTGAATCCAACGACGTCGCGTCAGGACATGGTGAAATCCCAATTGATAGGGACTAATCCTCCGCATCCAGTGGAACATCGAGTTTTGAGAGAATGCGTGTATGTAGCTTGTTAAGCCCTCATTATTTGTGCGATGAAATGGGCACGAACGAAGGAGAGATAGAGGGCCTGGGTGCGAGGCGAAATCGATCGATCAAAAAAGTAATGAGACATTCGAAGGACGTACAAGCTTTCATATCACGGAAGATTGCTCCCTGGTCGTGAACTAACGTGTCATCTCATCCTCAGTTGTCCATCCCACGATCGATCGATCATTGTGTTCCGTTTTGTGCTTTTACGCATGACCCTACGAGATTTGTCAGTGGGAATATCGGAAGCGAATGCGAAAACTTACTCTTGTTACCAGACGAACATAGCTCGACCATCAAAGAATATAGCACCAGTAATTCTGTTGATGTCCGCTGAATCCACGTCCCCATGTTGCGTTTCCTTAAATATACACCTTGCAACCCTTCATGCATGGTAAGAAGTGATGAGTGAAAGTCCCTGAAACGAGATGTATGAGGGAGAAACAGGAATTTGCCGATTGACATGGAAGGTCTGTCCGATAGCGTGGCGGCTACATCTTGCTGTTGCGAATTCATGCTTCGGGGTAGAGTGAAGACAACAATTAATGGATCTTGTAATTTTTGAGTCAGACAGTGCCCATTCATTCCACGTGGACGACCAAAGGAGTTGTCAACAAAGACCGGCTAAGTCAATGTCAGGAGGTGAGGAGTAAGTCAAGTCTAAAAATTGACAGATACTCACCAAATTATCTGGCGGGGCGATCCAACGCGTAGCTGCTATCCCGACTTGACTTGCCTCGTTATCACAGGAGGGATAAATCGGTATTCGGCAAAAACAACCCAGGTGGACGTCCTATGCACGATTGTCACGAAGGCTGAGCATTCTTAATCAGATATCAACAAAAATAGTTCATGAACCAACGCTCACTATTACGGGGGGGAGACAATGCCCAGGTCAAGAACGCGAAGCTGGTGGTTCAATAGTCGCTGATCGGATGTATCTCAGTAAAAATCAGGAACTGACGGAGCATATTTCATTGAAAACAAGATACCTGAGCAGAAGAATATTCCTAGCATGACTGCTGGCAATGAGCCAAGTCCCATTGCATTGGGCGATACTCACATGATTGAGATTCCTGCATCACGAACTTCAAAATGCGGGCGTGTGGACGATCCGCACGTGCAGCGTCCATTCCAAGCATCCATTACTGTCTAATTTAGCTCGGCAAACATGAAATGAGGTGTTCCAATGAGGTAGGGCGTTCTGGAAGCACTGTAATCAGTGGACAGGTGGCAGTAGGCGAGGTGACACGAATGCAGGTGAGTGTGACGTTTCGCGGCCATGTGACTTGTTTCCATCTCTTATAATAGGGGAAGTCAGTTATAAGTTTTTCTCGTGATTCTGGAGTCGATTCTGTAGTTGATTTTATCGTGTGAAATTCCCTAGAATCACGATTCATAACTGACCGCACTGATTCCCGCCAATCAAAACACAGATTCTGACATGATTCCCTTCCAAACATAGGCAAAACAAAATTAATATATATGTTTGGAGATGGCCAGCTTGGCGCCTCGATGTAGGGATCGTGGGAAAATACAAATGACCTCAGTTGTATTTACCCACGTATAGCATCACAAATTATCTACTGTCATGGCCCGTTCCACTCCTCGACAACGCCTCTCGCGGGATCTTTTACGCCAATACATTCATCTTAAAAGTGACCAGATATTGCGCGCTCGACGTCGCCGTGAACTCCTGCAGCAGTTTTCTGGTGTTGATGCTACCAAGATAGAGTGGAAATACTTCAGTGCAAGACCGCAAAACCATTCAACCTTATCCAGCGGCTCTCTTTCGTTTACATCCTCTGGTGACAATTACAGCCTTGAGTTGTTGGATACCAGTGAGGCAGAGGCTCCTGCATTGGCTGGCGAGGTTGAGGATCCCGATGAACCCTTCACCCGAGTTTCTGCTATTGTCTCAGACATCGTAGACACCCAGCTTCCGGTTGTGTCTAATTTAGTGGCATCCATCCAGGATATTATGGGTTCCGATGAGCAGGACTACAGGTATCTGGCTGATGATGAGGGTGAGCAAGAAGTAGAGGAGAATGTGACTGAACTAGTAGGGAAGACATCTAGAGAGCGGCAACTAGTGATTAGGGAAGAACTTCTGGGTATCAGACAATCTCGACTGACAGAAACAGTTTGCAAGCTCTTTGATGACATGTATACAACTCGATACACCATTCCCCGTGATAACCTCCCTCGTGGTCCAAACTTCCTTGACCATGTCCTTAATGTCTACAGGTTCCAACGACCGGACAAATTTCGTGAATTAATATGCATTTGGCCATCGACATTCAATGCCCTCCTCCGTCGGATTGAGTCTGACCCTATCTTTCAGAGTAACTCTCGCAAATTTCAAACACCAGTTGAATGACAACTTGCTATTGCCCTCTACCGATTTGGCCATTCAGGAAATGCTGCAGGCCTTGAGCGGATTGGGAACTGGGGAGGCTTAGGGAAGGGTACTGTTATAAATGCTACTGATTGTGTGATGATGGCAGTGCTTCGTGATGACTTCCTTCATGAAGCAGTTCATTTTCCAACCAGAGGAGAGAAGGAGAGGGTGAAACAATGGGTGGAGCGCCACTCATGTCCTGCATGGTGAGATGGCTGGTGTTTTGTTGATGGAACACTTGTACTGATATTCGAATGACTGAACTGGTATGGCGATAGCTACTTTGACTGCAAATGTAACTATTCCTTGAATATCCAGGTGCATATTTAGTAACCAACGTTGGTGTTGAAATCCTGTTCTCACTTGAAATGGCTTCTCATACACCAGATTGTATCTCTTCCCAACTTACAAATCATTGACTTCAGATATGGATTTACAGGGAGTACACATGATACAACAGCTTGGGAAGGTACTGCATTATACCAATGACATAATGAGTTACTGGAGGATTCAGAATTTGTCTGGGCTGATTCAGCATATCTGGTGTGCATTTTGTCTGAAGCTAAACTGTTTTTGATTACTAATATACAATTGTCTTCTGATAGCTTGAGAGTTGGGTGGTTGCATCATACAAGAGTCCAGAACGTGAAGAGCCTGATAATCAAAAATTCAATGAACATGTTTCAAGGTTATGCATCTGCTTAGAACATGCCATTGGATTTTTAAAGGGGTGATTCCAATCTCTGAAAGGTCTTCGACTACTTATCTCTGATGAAAAGTCACACAAACTTGCCACCTGTTGGATTGTGGCCTGTATTGCAGTTCACAACTATGCACTTCAGCATGAAACTGGTACCTTGGGTTGGGCTGAAGAGCTACCTGACCATTTTAGTGCTGAAGACCCATTCATTGATGATGGGTTATCTTCTTCTGATGAGCTTGACAGATTTCTAAGTAGATCTGATGGACCAAGTGCTACTAAGGGAGGAGGCCAGGGAAGGTGAAACCACTTAATAGTTGGATATGAGAAGTGCCAAGAGTTGAAAGAGGCATAGCTTAAACACATTGGACTTTGTAACTAGCTACTAGCTATTAAATACTAGTGATCCTCAAATGAATAATCATAAGTGTGATTTCCTGCTGCAAATGACGATCTACTATAATTTTCTTCTTCTTCACTTAGGTCATGGTTGAGTAGAGATGTCATAGGGCCCATACCTACTGAATTCTCACCACTACCATGAGCCAAGCCACTGAACAGAGTGCTGAATGAAGTGCTAACACCACTTGATCCTGGCATCTGGCTTCCAAGAAATCCACCACTACTATACTGCATAAAAAGCTTTGCAAGCTCAAAGTGTTCTTTTGACTTTTGTTCAGCAGCTGCAATTCATCTAAGATGTTTCTTGTGTTTTTGTCTTTGAAGCTCTTGATGGGCCTTGTTTTCTTCTTGCTGCTGCTGAATGCACAATTTGATGATCTTGAGCTCTTGCTATTGTGTTTGTTCTTCAGCAAGAACTATGTCCAAAAGTTCTTCAACTTTCCCTCTTTTGTGGCTTATTGCATTTGACATCTTAGGTGCTCTAGTTAATTCAGTTGCTCTAGTTGAATATGGACACTTTTGAGGAATCATGGCTGTAGTCTTTGGAATGTTGGACATTAGAATGTTCTTGTTGGTATAAGAGACTGTGCTTTTAATGGATGACTATGACAAGTGTTTGTATTCAGAAATTCCAGCTAGTGGATCTGATGTGGGAATGTCAGAAGTTCTATTGTCATTTGTAAAATCTAGACTTGATGACCTGACAAGGCTGGGAGCTTTTGCTTTACTTTTGCTGAGTGCTAGGACATTGAGATCAACTTTATCTTGAGAATTTCCTAGACTAGCATGAACTTTATTTGGTCAGTTACCCACAAGATCTCACATCTCAAAGAACTATAGAGCATATTGCAACACTTCTTCTTTGAGTGAATTAGCTAATGATCCAAGTAAAAATATTTGCATGCTATTTATTGATGAAGCTGTTATTTTGGCTTGTGTCTATCTCAGATGCTTCTTTGATCTCAGCTCCTGTTATCCATGCTAGGGATCATTCCCTGAAGATCCCTTTAAGGGAGGCTGTCTATACAGACTTGGGCCTATACAAAGATGGTGACAGAGAAACACTTAAAGGCTAGGCCTCACCTAGATGTAGAGTCGATAGTGAAGAGGTGTATAGCCAAACAAGACTAAACTACTGAACACGATAGTAAGTCAGCCTTATATACATAGGTATATAAAGTGAAATCGAAAGGAGTAAATGTCCATTGGGATCGGTGGATGATAAAAATAAAGTACCATAGAGGAAGGAGTATAACATTAGCCCATCCATAGATTCAAAGTGTCTGAGAGATATTACCACATGATGACAAGAAAGAAAAAGAAACATAGTCCAGCTACACACAAGATGATAATGAAGGTCAGAAAATAAGTGGAGAAGGCAAGAGAGGGTCCATAGGAGGACTGGTGTTGGTCAAGATAACCATTAATGGGGACTTCTAGTGAGATTGCTGAAGGTGACATTGTCGATGTCATCATATCATGGATTGAGGGAGTATATACTGGAAGAGGGAGAGGTTGAGTAAGAGTGGCAAGTCATTGGGCATTTGTTTCATCCATGTTCTGGTCCTCAGTGGTGGCAGTAGGGACAGACGTATCGGATGCAATTGATAGTTCTGTATCCTAGGGCCTCACTCTGACAGGCATCACAAGTAAGGAAAGGGCAATTAAGGGGGTGATGTCCCCTGTGGCTGCAGTGAGATTGAATATTTGGTCAGGATGGATCTTGCAGTCTGGGTGAGTTCAGCCTAGTAGGGCATGGGTAATATGTCAAGGGCAGAATTAGGTTTGGGGATGGACTAATTCCTATGCCACCATTCAGGAAGTTCGTTTGTAGAATGGGAGAGCCTTGTCCCAGATCATGGCTAGGTAGTCCCTGACCACCTTCCACTGATGATGTGCTGAGTAGATGGCAAGTGCAGTTAATACAGCTGTTAAGACTGTCAATCACCTTGCAGAGCTTATGTCGCTGTTGGTAGAGAGAACAGAGAGTATTGAAAAAGCTGAGATCAACAGCTGTTGATAGTCCTTGACAGAAGTCTCAGTGTTATTGTTTGTTATAGACTATCCATTCAATGTCAGATTTACTCCACCCCACAAATATAGGCTGTTCACTGGGTGGCCTGAGATGTAGAGAATAGTCTCTAGGCTGAATGTCCCTTCCTGGTATTCTTGAAGGGCCTGTTGGTACATTTCTGGATTTGTCAAAGTCGAGGCTAGAGTTTGTAGGGTGGGGATGTGACAAGCTACCTCTATCAGGACTGTCTGATGAATTCTGGCCTCCCAATTGGTCATTGGATTGGGAGGGGAGGTTGACATGCTAGATAGTCCTGGAGGATTTTGTGGGGGAGAAACAGGTGTATGCTTTGGAGAGGTCATTAATCGAGTTTATGGGGTTAATTTTTGGCAAAGGAGTGTCTAGAGGTCCAGTAATGATGTGGATGGAGTCAGATGAGTGACTTGACATTCTTTTTAACTTTTTCGAGGAGATTTTTGAGTGGGTCTCTTGGATGTTAAATGGGTCTTTGGTGACAGTCTGTGGGATTTGAGGTATTCTTGGATTAGTTCATTTGCGAATTGGGTTAGTTCTTCTTCATGTATCCACTTGTTTTCTTGATGTCCATATCCTTTCTATTTGACAAGGTATTGAAGTCCTTTGGCTTGGTGGCAATAATTGACTATTCCTTCTACCTCATACTATTCTTCTCCTTGAATCATTTCTGGTGGGGGAAGTAAAAGATTTGGACTATGAATGTCATTTTCATTGCATGGAGTGAGAAGGGATGCATGGAAAACTGGGTGGATTTTCCAATTTGATGGGAGGTTCAACTTGTAAACCCATGGGGAAATTACTCATTTGACAATGAAAGGGCCTTGTTATTTTGGCGCTATTTTTGAAGAGGGATAGGATAGGCAGAGATTGGTAGCTTCCAACCATACTTTTTGATGGGGTTTGAAGAGTTTGAAGATGGATGTAATTTACTTCACCATTCGTTCAGCCAACAGTTTATAGGAAGTGATGGCTTCATTTCTCGCATGGTCGAGAAAATACAGTCTTTCCTCAGACAAGTCAATAGGTGGTGTTTCAATAATGGTTGGTATGTCTGGGGGATTTATTCTGAGGATAAGTTCATGGGGGAAATATTGTTGACTGGCATAGGTCTTTGAGTTGTGAATAAACTGTAATATGGGGATATATTTTGACCAATTGTGGGGGTTTTGGGATGAATATATGGAAAGATATGCTGCAATCTCTTAGTTGTAATGTTCTACTGTTCCATCTGTTTGGGGATGATAGGCCATTGAGAAGGCTTGAGTTATTCCCAATTAGTTAAATAAGGCATAGATGGATTTAGCAGAGAATCTAGGATCTCAGTTGGAAATTATCTTATCAGGGATACTGTAATGGGGGAAGAAATATGTTAGAAAGAGTTGTGTGATGTTGTCTGTAGTTGCAGTTTTGGTAGTTGGAATGAAAATAGCCCCTTTTGAAAGTCCATGGTCCACTATGGACAAGATAGTGTTGTACTCATGATTGTCATAAAATTGTGAAGGGAGTAAGTTGGTTATGAGGTCCATGCTAATTTGGGCAAATGGTTGTGTGGTTTTAGGAGGTTCTATGGGATATAGTGGTGGTTTAGTGGGGTGTCAATTAATTTTCATCTGTTGACATAGTGTACAGCCATGCACATAGTTCTTGATAAAGGTGTTCATGCCAGGCCAGTAGATATGTTTTTTTGCTAGGTGATAAGTTTCTTGTTGACCAGGGTGTCCCATGAGTGGGTGGTCATGATAGTGGGATATTATTTCACATTGTAAAGATTGATCCTGAGGAATTATTACTCAGTTTTCAAATAGGAGTAATGATCCATAATTGGTTGAGTAGATTGAGTATTGTTTATCAATTGTCTTGGGTTTGTTTTGAAGGAGCACTTCTCTAACATTTGGGTCGAGAGTGGATCATATTTGGTTGATTTTGTAATTTGTTGTTGTAGTGTCATGTCAATGAGGTTGATAAAGAGTTCATTGGGAATAACGATAATTTGGTGAA
This sequence comes from Leucoagaricus sp. SymC.cos, assembly GCA_001563735.1. NCBI lineage: Eukaryota > Fungi > Basidiomycota > Agaricomycetes > Agaricales > Agaricaceae > Leucoagaricus > Leucoagaricus sp. SymC.cos. The sequence goes on from KQ962578.1 coordinate 26,190, forward strand.
GGAAAATTTCATCAGAAAGTATAGTGATGTTTTTGTTGTCTTTATCATCAGTTGGAGTATGGTCTGGGCATCAAGATAATGCATCTGTGGCCACAAGTTTGGGTCCAGGGACATGTTGGATTTGATAGTTAAATCATGAGAGAGTTTCATACCAATGTCCTTGCCATTGGTTAAGATCTTGGGGTTTCTTCCAGTAAGTGAGGTTACAATGATTGGAATGAATTATCACTGTGTGTGGTGAGCCTTCAAGATAATGTCTCCATTCTTCTAAGGCACATATTATGGTGAGGAGTTCTCAGTCGTAAATATCATAATTTTGCTTGGCTGGTGAGAAGGTTTTGGAGAAGAATGCAATAGGTTTTTGGTTTCCATTAAGGTCATTTTGATAAAGAATGGCTCCTGAAGCATATTTTGATGTGTCACATTCTATCTGGAATGGTTTTAATGGATCTGGGACAAGGAGGAGGGTTGGGTTAGAGAATTCTTGTTTAAGGGATTTAAAAGCTGTTTCTGCATCAGTGGTCCAGTTAAATGGTGTTTTCTTTGATAAAAGTATGTTTAGGTGTCATGTGAGATTGGTGTAATGATGGATGAATTTGCGATAGTAATTAGTAAAGCCAATAAAGCTTTGGACATCCCTGGTAGTCGTTGGAGTTGGCCATTGCTATATTCCATCAAGTTTCACTGGGTCCATTTTGACTTTGTCAGGGGAAATGATGAATCCAAGATATGAGATATGTTGTTTTTTGAATTTGCATTTTTCTGGTTTCAGATAGAGGTCGTTGTCTGTAAGGATTTGGAGAACTTGTTTTGTATGCTTGGTGAGTTTGTCAAGTGTTGGGGCGAATATTAGGATATCATCCATGTAAACGAGAATGAGGTTGTTATATATCATGTTGATAAAAATGGTGTCCATCATATTTTGAAAGGTAGCAGGGGAGTTGGTCATGCTGAAGAACATCACCATTGGTTCAAAGAGACTGAAGGGGGTTCAAAAGGCAGCTTTCCACTCATCTCCTTTTCAAATTCTGACATTATTGTATCCATGTCGAATGTCAAGTTTTGTGAAGTATTTCGTGTTCTTGACTTGGTCCATGATGGTTGAAATATGAGGGATGGAGTAGGCATTTTTGATAGTATGATTGTTGAGATATCAATAGTCTTGACATAGGTGAAGTTTTCTGTTTTTCTTTCCTATGAAGAAAAAGAGGGATGCTATTGGGGATTCAGATTTGCAAATATATCCTTTTTGAAGATTTTTGTCAATGAATTCTTTGAGAGCTTGCATTTCCATAGGAGATAGTTGATAGGATTTATGGGTGATGGGTTTGAAGGTTTCTTTAAGGTTGATTTTATGATCATAAGATTGAGAAGGGGAGTAACAATCGGAGTAGGTTTTACTGAATAGTAGTTAATGGTGATGGAATTTGGCAGGTACCAGTTTTTCGAAAGAAGTCATGTCAGGTGGATCTTTTGATTGGGCCAACTTTGTGGCAATTGTAGCTTTGTAATTTAGTTTCAAAGGGGTCACTGTAATATGAGCGATTTCCATGTCCAATTTGTATTCATCATGATCAATTGGATACTGGTCATAGATAGATGAGTCATATTCCCAGTCATCAGTCAATGGCTATCTCATGTGAAGAACTGCTAGTTGGTCTAGTGTAGCAGCAGATTAGTCAGTGAGTTGATTTAATGAATGAAGGAGTTCTATATATTGGGTATGTTGACTTCTCCATTTGAACATGCATTGGCTCCAGTCAATGTCTGGATTGAAATGTTTGAGGAAGGGAATTCTGAAAATGAGGGTTTTCTTGGCTAATCATGTCACTAAGAATTGTATGTCACATTGTTGACCATCGATTTGAGTTTGTAAGTTAGTGTAATGTGTCACTGTGGATTCTGCATTAGAAGTCCCATTGGTGTAATACAGCTTGATTGGCATTTCCAGTTGCAGGGTAGGTAGATTGTGTTTCTGGACATAGTCAAGATTGATGAAGTTTTCTTGTGCCCCTGAGTCAATTAATGCAGTGATTGGGATTGATCGGAGATTTGGATGTAAGATATTGAGGGGAAGGTAGATAAAAGAGTTCTTTTGCTCTTGGGAAATGGTTACAAGGTTCAAGGGAAAAAAGGGATTGTTCTTGTTTGTTGGTACAGGGTCATTTGTATTTAAAAATCTGAGAAAGAAGCCTTGACTACATCTCTATGCTCTTCAGTGATGTTATCAATTATATTAGTGGCAGTTTGAGCCATATCTATTGCATTGATTGCTCGAGTGACCAGTGGGTGGGAACAAGAGTATTGAAGAGGGGGAGGTCGAGATGATGATGCATGTTGGGCTCGTCAAGCTTAATGAAGGGGGCAGTTTCATGCCTAATGACCTTTCTTTCCACATTTAAAACATTCTCCTTTCAGAAAGCATTGACGTTTGACAGGGGTGAAGATGGCATTGAGTGTTGCATTGGTCATGGTATAGACTTTTTCCAATCTCTCTACTTCATCTTTCGCATCCTCTATGTCTTTATCAGCGAGGAAGTCATTATCCTCATAGCCTTGATCTTCATTGAGGTATTGCTCATCTAAATCAAAATAGGCATAGTCGATGTCCATTGCATTGGGATTGTGATGAGAGGTGGAAGAGTGAGGTTGATGTCAATAATAGTTGGCATAAGTATTGACTGAGTGGGTTGGTTGTCGATGTGGGGGAAATCAGCAATTGTATTGCTGTTGGGCTTGTCTATAGCCCAGAAGTGAAGTGACTTGTCCATACAGGGCATTTTCCCATTGGTAGTTGTCATCAAGGTGTCGAGACTGAGTGTACTATTCCTTTATAGTGGTAGGTAGAGTAATTTGAGTGTTGATTTGTCATGTGATGCGAGGGTTGATGGCTTGTCTATAGTAGTTGATGAGGACATCTTCATTGGTAATTTTAGACAATCGAACATAGGTTTTGAAGTCAGATATAAAGTCTTTGAGGGGCATTCCTCATTGGTACATGTTTTTGAGTTTGGTGAGGGCGAATGCCTGTTGGTTAGGTGGGGCAAATGCAGTGTGGAGTACAATGATGAATGCATTATATGATCCAAGGGCAATAGTTGATTGTCCTCCTGGTTGGGCTGGGGAGTGGTGTGAGAGGTAATGAATTACACTGCCCAGACATTGGCAGGGCCTTCTTGCATAGTAGCAAGTATGTACCAGATTTTAGTTTGGTCATTGGGATAGGTAGTATGTTTTGCTGCAAGGTAAATTTCACTGGAAAGGAGCCATTGTTCAAATTTTTTGTGATTTCCATTAAAAGCCTTTGGACCCATGAAGGTGGGTTCTGGAGGATTGGCAGCTGCCATGGTAATGGGTGTGATGGGTGGGGGGAGAGGTGGCAGTCCTGGTGGAGGTGGTGGGGGTAGTAATGGAGGTGGTCCTTGTGGTGATGGTAGAGGTAATGGCAGTCCTTGTAGAGATAAGGGTGGTCCTTGTGGGAGTGGTGGTGATGACTGCCTTTGTGGAGATGGTAGTGGTGGTAAGGAGGTTGTTGATGTTGGTATTAGGGAAAGAGATTGTATTAGTGGGGAGGGAGGCAGTAGTGTTTGAGGAGGCATTATAATGGGGAAATGCTGTGGCAGTTGCAAAAAGGATGGCTGTAATGACACCAATCCCAATTGTAGTGAGAATACAGATGCAGAGAGATGTGTGTCGTGCCATACTGAAAGGGTAATTGTCAAGATGGGGTTATTGAAAAAGGTTGAAGGTAGGGTTGGTTGATTGTGGGAGATTTCACCAATCGTTAAATTCTCTGTTAAACCAGTGATTGCTGTGGTTTGATCATTTGTTATCTGGTCACTGCTTCTTGTTTCTTCACTGTTTTCTTCTTCTGTTTCTTTGTTACTTTTGTATTCTTCTTTATCTTGTTCTTCTTCATCTTGTTCTTCTTCAACTTCTTCTTCTTCATCTTCTTCATCTTCAAATGATCCTGGGATGGGATGAGGCAGTAGTTGCTGTGGTGTGTCCAAGGGGTTTCTGTTGGTTAGTGTCATTTCTATCTCTGAATAGGGTAAAGGTGGCCAAGGAGATGGCCAAGAGGGTCTTAATGGAATTTGAGTATCATGTGGATGAGATATCAGGGTTAGTAGGGTGTAGAATTGAGGAGTTTCTGTATGTGTTTGGAAAATGGGAGAGGGTTGCAATGTAGAAGGGCATTCTGATTGAAGAAGGTGGGGAATGTGTTTTGGGATAGCATCTTCATCTTCAGAAGTTGAAGGTGCTTGAAATCATCCAGTGCTCATTATTGAAAGTTGTATGTCAAGAGAATACTTCCTTAGCAAAGTAACAACCTTTATCCTTTACTTTTTTTTGTGGTGAAGTGTAACTGAGGCTTGTTTCCTGGCCAAGTGACAACCTAAGAGAGAGATAGAGAGAATGATGACAGGCAGCTAAGAGTTGAGTTGAGTCAAATGTTCTAGCAAGTTTAGTCTTTTATTATCTGTGCTAGGGATCATTTCCTGAAGATCCCTTTAAGGAAGGCTGTTTATACAGACTTGGGCCTATACAAAGGTGATGACAGAGAAATGCTTAAAGGCTAGGCCTCACCTAGATGTAGAGTCAATAGTGAAGAGGTGTATAGCTGAACAAGACTAAACTACTGAACACGATAGTAAGTCAGCCTTATATACATAGGTACATAAAGTGAAATTGAAAGGAGTAAATGTCCATTGGGATCAGTGGATGATAAAAATAAAGTACCATAGAGGAAGGAGTATAACAGCTCCAGGCTGATCTAATTTGTTCTTCACCTTATTTATGATTTTCTCCATTCTACAGTGTACATATTAGATTGAGAATATGAAAATTTGAGTTTAGTCAGTGACAAATATATTTGGATAAGTAGTTTTTTATCTTCTGTGCCCAAACAGTCCTTGATACCTTTTCTCTGTGATTGACAGCTGAAAAAGCCTGTTTGTAAGTCTCATATTCCAAAAATAGTTTTTGAGCAAGGAGCTAGTAAGCCTCTGACTTTCAGGTAGAACTACTAATTAATGCTGATGAGTTTTGCTTTGTGGAAGGATATAGAGCCTGGAGTATAACACAATCTTCAGTAATACAAGCTACCAGCTGAGAGGAAAGCTCATTATCCTATCTATGACACTAAGCAAATACATGAGTATCACATATCATACTTATCATAAAGTTAGATGCATGTGATTGTTGGGCCATTGTCACCACTATTAGTCTCCAACAGGGTTTCTGATTGAGCTAGCTGAAGCACAGTTTTAGCTTTCTTCCTAGACTGGTAGGCAGGTTTTCCTTCTGCTATTGACTGTAGTTGTTTAGACTTTTTCAGTAGCATGGAACTTCTGGTAAAGAAGGTTGGGTTTGTCTATGCACTGAGTCAGTGCCATCACAAGACCCACCAAAGACTCATGCTTAGTTATTAAAATTATATTTATTTTATTTAAATATATATGTCAATAAACATCTAGAAGATTTAGAGAATCATAATTCTGGGATGGTCAAAGCAGCTCTGGAGGAGCCTCACTTGATTCTGATTCTTGTGTTTTGCAGTCTTGATCCACCTACACATAGACAATGCTTGACTGAATCTGGCATGAATGATTTGAAGAGGCTCAGTAAGAAATGAGGCATTTTTCAAAAGCTGTAGTCAGCTCTACTTTGAGTGGACTCCTGATAATAATCCAAAGAATGTGGTTGAAGTTGGGATCAAGAAGGCAATAGTGAGGGCATCTGAGCATTGACAAGGCTCATGCTCTGACATGTTTGATAGACCAGACAACAGCATCACCATAGTAGACCCTGATGAGATGTTGGCTCCCCCTATCAAGCATCACTATGAAGAATTAGTGCTCAATGAGAACATTTCATTGTAAGATGGTACACTTTAAGAGTTCTCCAGCCATTTACATCCTCTGCAGAACTAATTGCATAATTGTCCTGAGGTATACCATCCTCCTGACCTCTTTTTTTTGCTCTAACTGACACCTAGATTGCCTATGATTTACTGCCATAGTACCCAGGTGTTTGATGTAGATACTGGAATGAGCTTCAAAGTCAGGACATTAAAATGCAACATCACATATACAGCATTTTTTGGGGACAAATATTGTTCCACAGCAGACTATTGAAAGCACAGGAGGGACAAAACAATCAACAGGTTGAAAGTTGCACACCAGGTTCAAGCCCATTGCCTGTTTGTAATAACATAAACCCAGAGCTAGATGGGAGGATAACTACTGATCTATATCCCATTAGCCTGGGAGAAGATGTAGGAAAGAGAATGCTTATACATCTTGAAAATGCTCAGAGCTTGCAAACCTCTTTGCATCAAGTTGTCTGCTTTCCTTGCCTTGCCCTGAAGTCACCATCTTGAGCTTATGCTGTATTAAGAATTGATCCCTTGGACAAAATAAGAAACAAAAACATACTAGTATATAGAGACAAACTCTAAGGCAAATTGGGATATTTTTTTTTTTTTTTTT
>KQ962578.1:35693-55354 GCA_001563735.1 Leucoagaricus sp. SymC.cos
CAAATCAGGTGGTGGAGGTGGAGGTTGCTGTTGGATCAGAAACTCAGGTTTTCTCACCGGTGATAGGAGTACCTCGTTAAAGACGTCATGTATGACCCATTGAGGTGGTAGTTTGAGACGGTATGCGCCATTTCCTACGACTTCGGATATAGGGAATGGACCGTATCTCCGATAATCCAGCTTCTTGGTTGGGTGGTTGGACGTGATGTTGGATGCTTCCAACCATACCCTATCACCAATCTGATATTCCCTGGCTTGCTTCCTCTGTTTGTCATATGCCGACGCCATGCTCTTCCGGTTTTGTTCCATGCTTTCTTTTGCCTCGTCTCGTGCTCTCGTAAGATCAGCTACGAAGTCTTCCACCGCTGGTGATGAGTATGATGCCGATGTGTGGCCTTTCCATGGATGTCTTCCATAGTTCAGGAAGAACGGGGATTGGTGTGTTGCCGAGTGTTGCTTGTCATTATAGTGGAATTCTGCTGCCGCGAGCCAGGACGTCCAATCATTCTGTTTATAGGACACATATTTTCTCAAGAAGTTCTCTACTTCTTGATTGATCTGTTCTGTCTGTCCATCAGTTTGAGGGTGATATGCGGTTGACAGGGCTCGTGTGATCCCGAGGGCTTTACATAACCCTTCCATGAATTTTGATGCAAATTGTGGTCCTCGGTCACTGATGATCTTTTTTGGTATTCCGTGTAGCTTCCAGATCTGATCACGATATAGCACGGCCAGCTGACTTGCCGTCAACGCCGTGGTAGTGGGTATAAGGCGTATCATCTTGGTGAAACGGTTGACGACGACTAAAATAGCATCGTGCCTCTCCGAGGGCGGTAATGGGCCAATGAGATCCACCGAGATCTCTTCCCATGGGTGATTGGGTACTGGTAGTGGATGTAGCGGTGCTGCCTTATGTTCCCTCCTTACTTGTGTCCTTTGGCATATGTTGCATCCATTAACAAAGCTTTTCACATCTCTTCTCATGCCAGGCCACCACAAGTCCCTAGCTAGAACTTCAAGCGTTCGATGTTGTCCTGGGTGTCCCGCATCTGGCGGGTTATGGAATTCGTACATGATCTGGGGTCGCAGGCCTTTCCCTGGGGGTACGTAGATCCTTTTCTGGTAATACACCAATCCATTTTCTTCTGAGAACCCTTTGTTGGGATCTTTGAGCCCCTTGACAACTTCCGTTTCCCGATGTTCGTGGTTTTGAATTTGCTGCTCTATACTCGTGACAAAGGGGGTTTTGAAGCGTGCTTCGCGGAGTAATACCATAGGGACGTTGATTTCCTCTGCTACCGCTGTTCGGCGCACAAAGCTTTTCAGGAAGGTGATTGTTTTATCCTCTTCTTTCCAGTTGGGTTTGTCACGGCGAGAGAGAATGTCCGCCTTGGTGTTAGATTTGCCGGGTACATGCCGAATGATGAAGTCGTAGTCCTGTTGCTTGAGATACCACCGCATCTGTCTACCGTTGAGTTTCTGTGGTTCTCGGAAATATTTCAGGTTTTCATGATCGGTCCAGACTTCGAATGTTTCGTGTGCATCGAGGAGGTACTGTCGCCATATTCATAATGCTTCCATGATTGCAAGAAATTCCTTGTCATAAATTTCATAATTGCGTTCTGCTGGGGTCATGGTTCGAGACATAAACGCTATTGGGTGCCACTTGCTATCTTGTTCTTGAGATAGAATGGCACCGATGGCGTATCCTGATGCGTCTGTTTCGACGCGAAATTGTCCATCTGGTCGGGGAAGTGCCAGTACGGGCTCTTCGGTGATTCGTTGTTTCAGGGTGTCAAATGCATGCTGCTCATCAGGCCCCCATTTCCATTCAACTTTTCCTTTGAGGGCGTTGAGTGGTCCTGCGATGTTACTGAACCCTTCGATGAACCTTCGGTAGAAGTTAACGAAGCCTAGGAAGCTTTCAACTCCCTTGACGTTGGATGGAGTGTTCCAATTCCTGATGGCCTCAATTTTTTGTTGTTCCATTTCGACCATTCCATTTCCCACTTCGACTTCTAAAATGGGTACCTTGGGTACTCCAAACTCGCATTTGGATCGTTTGAAGTATAGATTATGTTGGGCTGCTATGTCCAAGAACCTTAGTGTCCTTTCCTGGAGCTCCTTTTCTGTTTGGGCTGGGATCACGAAATCATCCATATAGTTGGTCAATGTTCCGTCATGAATCATTTCTCGGAAGATTGTGGTCATCATTCGCGAGAAGGTGGCAGGGGAGTTGCACAATCCAAAGAACATGATGGTAGGTTCGAATAGTCCTCGATTGGTTAGAAAGGCCGCTTTCCATTCGTTGCCTTCTTTGATGCAAACGTTATTATACCCCCAAATGATGTCGAATTTGTTGAACAGTTTGGCATTTTTAAGTCGATCTATGACTTCACTGATGAGGGGAATGGGTGTTTTGTCTTTAACCGTGTGCTGGTTGATTTTCCGGTAGTCCTGTACCAATCGTTTCGACCCATCCTTCTTGGGTATGAAAAAGCATGGTGCTGCATATTGAGATTTCGAAACACGTATTCTTCCTGATTTGAGATTTTCGTCAATGAATGCATTGAGCTCCTCTTCTTCTTTGATTGTCATGGGGTATATTTTGGCTCTAAGTTCGGGTGGTGCATTGTCTGTGAGCTTGATCTCGTGATCCCATTGTGTGCGGTCAGGGAGTCGATTGAAGTTTGTCTTGTTGAACAGGTGGGTATACTGGTGCATGTACTTTGGCAAATCATCTACCGTAGTGGGGTCAGGTTGTTTTTCCTCTTCTTCTTCATCTTGTTCTTGGAGCCTTCGGAGGTGGGGTTTGACATATATATCACGATGTGGGATGTCACAGCTGGGTGGACATCTGGTGAATTTGATAATTCCTTCTTTCCAGTCTATCTCAGGGTTGTGGTGAACCAGCCAGTCATGTCCCAAGAATATGTCTGCTGAATCCAGGGTGGTTACTACTGCTTCGAGTCGTTCTTTGTGACCTTGAGTGTCGAGATTAATGTCGGCGTAGTGGGTAATTTGTTTGTGACCGCTGAGAGACCCGTCTGCATTGAACACTTCAAAGGGTTCGCGTATGGGTTTTATAGGGATTCCCAATTCCTTGATCTTGGCTTCTGATATGCATGTATGTGTGCATCCTGAGTCGATAAGAGTTTTGATCATTGCCTGTTGGTTTACCGTGGATGTGGTGAGGAGTTCGCACTGAGAGTTTCGTCTTTGAGGAATAATATATTGTGCAGAATGTGGACTAGAAACTCTATGGTTATGGGCTCGAAAACTTGTGCGCTTTATTTTGAGCCTTCTGGAAAATCCTCTTCCTTCGTCTTTTCTTCTTCCTTCTGTATTTCCGCAAGTCCTCTAAAGCTTGGCTTGTTTCATCGTGGTGCCCTGCAATGTTTGGAAATGTGACCAAATTTGCCACAATTGTAGCATTGGACTCTAGCTGGGGCACGTGCGTTTCTGGGTTCTGGGCAATTCTTTGCAAGATGACCCTCTCTTCCACAGTTGAAACACCTCGAATCCTTTCTCTCCGAGTACTGAGGTGCCATCCGCCCAATTTCCATGGGTTGTCCCCTTCCTCCATAGGTGATGCCGCTTCCGGTAACGTGGTGGTGTTTCATTTCTGTGAATTCATATCCCTTTCCGACGGAGCTGATTGCACTGACCCATTCTTTGTATGTGTCGGGGTGATTTTCGGGGGGATATCCCAAGATGGTTTTGATGACATCAGAGCGTATATGTTTCTTTAGTAGGAAACATGCGTGAGCATCGTCTGTTTGTGCCTTTCGTTTAAGGACTTCGAATTCGATTAGGAAATCTTGGACATGCATGCGTCCTTGTTTGAACCCCTCTATTTTCCATTCGGCTTCATTTTTTCCCATACCGTCTGAAAACAGAGTTTCCAGTTCTTTGGTCCAGTCTTCCCATATGAAGTTGTCCCAATAGTTGTCCTTCATTGTCTCTTTGACTTGAACTGATGCATATGAACCTGTGGTTCCCCCTTTCAGTCATGCTAACACTGATGTGACCCGAACTCGTTCCTCTGTGATGTCGTTTCCTGCGATATAGAACAGCATACTGCGCCACCAGTCCTCCCATTTGGTCCTTGACCCGTCAAAGTAACCTGGTTCGGGTATATACGACTTGTGCTGTGTTTGGACTATCGTCTGCGTAATTGGCGCGGGGCCTTGTCCTTCATTTTCTTGAGACATGTCTGACTCTTCTGTCTCCGTTTCTTCCGGTGTTGATTGTCTACTAATGTTGAGTGACCCTAGTGCTATCGATAAATGTTCTACATCTTGAGCAGATTCTCCTTCTGCTTCTTCGTGTTCTGGTTCGGGTTCTTCTTCATCTGTTTCTGTTGGCGATCCTTCTGGTGTTTCGTTGTCTCGTTCCTCCTGTAATAGTTGCTGTATGTATTCTTTGTCTGCCAGCTGTTCAGCTATGCTTGCTGCTAAAGCCCGCTGTCGTTTCCTTCTGACAGGATCATCCTCACTGTAGGACCGATTTCGTTTATGCCTTTGTTCCATTTGGCAAGGTGAGTTGGTGACGCTTTACCAAATGTTACGACCTTAAGAGCTAACTCAGGTTGCAACAGAGGCAAAGGCTTGAGGGCGAGTAAGGGAAAAGTACAATTGGTAAAGCGTAAGGTACATGGCCCTACCTAAGGTACTTATATACTACCTACACAGAGTAATAGCATAACCAGGTAACACAAGGTAATCAGTACAGGGTAAACAGAGTACAGAGAAAATAACTACCTCTCTTAGATGTGATACTGTACAGAGTAAACTATCCTGAGTCGTAACATGCCAATGCCTCAATGCCACCCGAAGGGGAGGTGCGGAAAGCACCCGTGATCCAGATCGCAGCCCTGCGCTGCATCTTGTTAAGAGAGGCAAGATGAGCCTTGTGAGGATGTAGCTCATGACACCAAAGACGGAAGCCGTACGTGGCAATAGGCACCATGCATGACCTGTAAAGCAGCCACTTCTGCTTAGGGGACAGTCCCCAAAGCGAGTTCCCAAGCATCCCCATGGCACGAACCATGGAGATAGCTTTAGTAGAATAATACCGGACATGCTCCCGAAAGGTGAGCTGCCTGTCAAAATAGAAACCCAAGTACTGCCAAAACAGCTTGGGGCAGAGAGGAGTATCTCCGGTGTAAGGGGCATAGCCCAGGTCGATAGGTGGACTATCGTCCCCCTTATGACGCAAAAAATGAAAGAGTTCAGACTTGTCATGCTCGAGGACAAGCCCAAATGCCACAAACAAATCAAAAATGAACCCGTAAGCATCACAAAGGCACACCAGGTTGTCGGCCAGCTCCCTGGCCTGAGCGATGAGAGTACCATCATCCACATAGGAGAGAACGTCACACTCCAGGTGCGATGTCCTAAGGTCGAAAATCTTGAGCACAGGCACAAGATAAATGGCAGAGAGGACAGGAGAGAGGGCCGACCCTTGCCCAACCCCCACATCCGCATCATAGGAGCCAGAGGAGAAGGAATTCCAGAGATACTTGGTCTTCCACCCCACAAGATAAGAAGCAAAGAACCGGCGCACATTCGCCGGAAATCCCTGCCTCACCAAAATGGCCATGAGCATGTCATGGTTCAACGATGGGAAGAACTGAGCAATGTCAAAAGCGACAACGCTCGTCTTGAGTCCCTTAGCCTACCTGGCCTTAACCAAATGAGTAAGGAATAAACCAGCGTCCTCGGTCGACCGTTGCCGAATACCGCCTAGCTGATTAGAGTGAAAGATGCCATACTTGACACCGTCGAACTGAAGATGCCTGGACAGCATCTTCTCAATAAGCTTCCCAAGCATATTAAGCAGAACAATCGGCCTAAACGACTTGGGTGTAGAATAGGAGGGTTTACTGGGTTTAGGGATAATCACCAAAACCGACTCCTTAAAATGAGAAGGCCAATACCCAACCATGAGGCAGGCATCAGCCAGTGCGAGGACCTTCCCAATGACGACATCATCAGAGAGAAGCTCCTTCAAGTGGACCCACGTAATGTGGTCCGGACTGGGCAAGGAACGTGAAGAGCATGCAGAAAGCACCTCCCTCGCTTCCAACACCGAAAAAGGGACCCAATCCCGCTCTGCAAGCAGGGATAGCTCCTCCAGCACCATGATGTCACAAGGCTGCCCCGAGGCAGCATTGTACATCTGATCAAGCGCCCTCCACAGGTCATCAATATCGTGACATGACTCCCCCCGATGCGAAATACCCTCGCACGGTGGGAGTTGTTGGGGTTTCACCCAGGCCATAAGATCCCATGGCCACTGGTTCTCAACAGCAATCTCCTCAATGTGAGCATCAAAGAAACGCCGCTTAGCAAGACAAGAGGTCTTGCGAAAAGCCTTCCAATCATCAGGGGCATGAGACTCCCAATATTTGGCAATAGCGGCAGAGCACTCATCGGTCCACCAAGACCGAGAGTGCCCCGTAACAGTGATCTCCTTCACATGGGCATTCCATGCAGAGGAAAAGACCTCAGCCACCGCCAATGCAGCAGCCTCGATCCCATCAGAAGATGACAAGTCCCTAATGTCCAGGGACCTAAGACCAGTGGCAAGGTCGATCAAAAACCCGGACTCCTCTGGGGACTCTCTTGGGATCACCATGCGAGTAACCCTAATGTCAATCTCAGACAAGGGAACTAAAGTGGAGATTGGAACATGATCCGATGGCCCACGTCGATCGAGATCCAATCGAGGAAGATCAGATACAGATACAGATGGTGCTGTGAAAATGAGATCGATCACAGATCTGGCAAGATCAGAGTTGTGAGGAATATGAGTCAACCCCGGATTAGAAGGTCGGGCCCATTCGAGCCCAATGTCAGAGGCCAGCTCTAAAAGGCGCTGTGCAACAAGAGGGTGTGACGTGCAGGAAGGATCCCACACCTCCGAGTGACAATTAAAGTCACTGCCCATGTAAATAAAGGCAGGCAGCTGATCAACATCCCGAGAGAGAAGGTTGATCGCTGTATGAACATCGTCAGAGTAGACATTAAGAAGGTTCACCGTCCCACGTGGTGTGAACAACGACAGGACGAAGAGATCACGATGATCAATAATGTCCCTCTGCATAGAGGGGCGAAGCAGGCAAATTGGGATAGGGAGTTTGAGAGCTGAGAATCACACCAGATTTGCCAGCATAAAAATGTTGGTTGACTTTGACATGTTGCTAACACATTTAGGTTGTTTTATCTACTATACTTCCAACTGGACCATTATCCCTATTCTAGAACTAGTTCTTTACTTGAGCTGGGCCAAGTTATGCTGGGCTGCTCTTTGTTGCTTTTGTTACTCTGGGCAGTGCACATAGAAGGTTGACCATCACTTGTTTGCTGGGTCACATCATCTGTACTCTTATTTCTGTGAGGTTCTCATCACAGACTACATACTGAGGTTTATTTTCTCATCATTCTCTCCAGTTTGGGGTTATGGGGACTTGGAGTCAGAATGATGGGACATGGAACAGAACTGGATATACTGAGTGACAAAGATTCATCAGAGTCTGAACCAAATATGCTGGAATCTGAATTGTCATATATTGAATGAAGACCATATGTTGACTGTCAAGGTTGCTGCCTGTATTTGAGGCACCAGACAGAGACCATCAATCACTGTGAGCAGTGATTGCCAGTTATCATCTGCAGCAATAAAAATAAACATTATCCAAATAACAGGTAACCCAAAGACATCTCATATACAGTACATCCTTGTCACAGTCATTATTCCACTAGAGGCAATAGGTGGAACTATGGCAGTAACCTTGCTTATAAATAGGGAACAATAAATAGCAGTGAATGCAGGGGCTGGCCAATCATACAGGTGATAGATAGTGCTATCTGAATAGTACCCAATTACAATAACATTTTCCAGGCTCCTAATTGGTTGAGATACCAGAGTGAGAGTTCATCAGTTTCAGTACACTCTGGTCCCAAAAAATCAAATTATGATATATATCTCTTGTGATATTTACACAAACAATTGGCACTCTAGTTGACTCCTTGTGGTTAATCTCTTGCTCTACTGGAAGTAGACATTAGATTGCCTTCAGAATATTTTATTAAGAGTATTGACTTTCTAGAACCTGCAATGACCATCCAAAGCACTAACTATTTCCTACTTCATCTTTGTGAAATCAATCAAAATTGTGTGTAGACTTTTATCAGACAGTGAGAGATAGCATAGACAGGCATGGAGGTATAGGAGAGGCTTTGTCAAATTTTAATAGTGACAAGCAGACAAACTATTAGCAATGGAGTGGGAAAAGATACACAGAGACTAGAGACATAGTTGGTTTCAGCCCACCAGTATTGCAGTTGTGTGTCTTTTTTTGCAGTCAAGATACATCTGCACTGATCTTCAATTATCCTTGAAAGTGGCTACTATTACACAGTATTTACTAATAAAGATATAAATTAAAGCTGGTCTTTTTCATGTTTAGAGTAGCCAATTGAAGTAGATTTTACTCATTTTATATTGAAACTGGACATCCTATAATCTAAACAGCTTTGAAATAGTTTGTTTATATTTATTTACTATTTTTGTTTAGTTTACCTGTGATTATAAACAAAAACTAAACAGTTGGACCCTTAGTTTCAGGTATATATTTTATATGGACAGCATCAGCTGCTTTGTACATATTTGTTTTTAACACATAGCTCGAGGTGCTGGGACTGAGATCTGGCTTTATACATATTTGACAAAAGCCTCCTAGAATTCTTTGCACATATTTGTTTTTGATACATAGCTTGAGGTGCTGACCTGACTTTGTACATGTTTAACAAAAGCTTCTCTGAAGTTCTTTACATATATTTGTTTTTAGCATGTTATTTAAAAGTGAGATGATCTTCTGACTTCTGGAAGCTCATTGTGTTTCTTCAGCACTTGGTCTTGTTGTGCAGAACTGGTGAAAGGCTCATGACACAACTTTCTAGTGCTGTAACTATCACATTTGGCTATACCCAACAGGTATCTTTTAGGCAGATCCAACTTGTCTTCACAATCTCATTGTTGAGATTATTGCAAGTGTTCTGTCATGGTCACAGTTCATGATCCTATATGTCTTCAGTAAATAGAATCATAGCACTAGAAAGTTTGAGGGACAAAATAAGATTGTTTCCTACAGTAAAATGTGTGTTAGTCTGAGTGACTCAACTGTTTCATGACTTTATGGCTTGCAAGCACCATTAATCATTAACAGAGGGCCTCATAGTAACATTGCACTTTAATTTGTCCTCTGGTATGTAATTGATGGATGACTTTCCATAACTTTTTATCACAAAAACATCTGTAATAAACTGTATGTGATTAGAATCCTTTCAAACTCTGAGCCAAGCTCAGGTCAGTGCTACAACCATCTGGTGCCCCTGTCATAGCAAAGGATTTCAAGAATGATCTTGTTAATCTGGCCAGATTTATGCTGCTTGAACAGTAATACTAGCAAGCCTCAGAATTGGGCCTCATTGAATGAATTGCCTATGTCCTAGTATGAGGGATAGAGACTATAAACTCTAATATTTGAATGTCATGCATTTTAACCATAGACAGATTCTTGTTAGTGGAATACTGGCTGGCTGTATAGTCTACTCTGCAAAAAAAGAATGGCTGTATCAGTGAGTAGGAGTTGAGAATTTGGGATGGGAAGGTGTGAACATATTGAGCACTTGATCACCATGGTTGAGTGAGTTGAGAGTGTTATCAATCATGAATAAGGTTTGCACATACATGATGAAGACTTATCATAAAGAGCACTTAAAACTGAAGTTTTCATCTAGAGAGGTCTAGAAAGGGAGGGGGGTCTTTCAGATTTTGAGTTTACAACTAGCTCACTTCTAAAAGACTTTGAGATCTGACAACCCCATCACCAGCTTGACAGCTCAGCTGGCTTAGCTACTGGTGCTAACAACAAGATTTTTTGTTTTGTACTTCACAAAACATTATAGAAAGTCAATGAAGACCTCAGTAATCATAATTAATCCACAATGACTATAGTTGCTAAGTAAGATTGGAATTAATCAAGATTAAACTGAGATTTCAGAAGATGAATTATACAGAGATTTACTAGGGTGCTAAAATAGAAAAGCATGACACAGAGAGGAATTGAACTACATCTCCATAGTGAGGACATGCAGCAACTATATGCATACTAGCACTCAAACTATTACACTAATGAACCACATTCCAAGATATAGAGAAAATAATAATATACTGTTTATAGAATAACTAAGTACAACTAAATAATACTGTGAAATTTGACTAAGTTCCTCATTGTATAGGGGTGACTCATGTTCCACTCTGTATAAAGGTATTTTGTACCAAAGTTTTGTTCTGAAGTAATGAATGAAAGGTCTACTAAACTAGCAAGACAAAGAAGAAGTTTATTTTCCTTTCCAGATAATGTTATTTTTCCACAAAAACAGCATATAAGAATATCTTAAACCTACTTGTGAGGGCAGTGTGGTGTAGTAGTAGGTGTGACTATTTTATATGTATTTGGTCATAAGAACAGTGTTTGAACTCTAGTCTGATATATTTTTAATGCTCATAGATCAATACTTTGATGTTTCCCTTATTTTTAGATTATAATAATAATAATTATAAATATAATTATTATCATTTCTGACAACTGTCATAGCAGTCCAGTCACAGATACAAAAAGTAGCTACAGTAATTTATGAAAAAAAAATTCCCACAGCTTAGCTAAACATGGCAGCTTACACTGTAAGATAAGCCCTCTCTACACTCAGAGATAGATGAAGAGGCAGGTAATAAGCCCTCATCTGCTGAGACACTACCAGCATCTCTGACATACTAAAGCAATACTAGCACAGCCTCTATCACCTGCCAATATCAGACTCCCTAAGAGCTCAAAGGCCCCCAGAAAACCCAGTGACTGCTGAAGAGTGGCCATACTATTGTTATCCTTCAGGAAGGTGTGCAAAGGAGAACACCTTAGGGTTCTCCTTGCAAAAGTCTAGCAGCTCTCTCCACATCTTGGGGAAGTACCATGGCTTGCCAAAGTTAGTATATTTAGTCAATATATGCTGATGAGTCTACAAATGTGCAGACCTGCAGGGACAAGAGTGATCAGCAGAGAGCTTAAACCAGCATCTAAACTCTCTGATAGATGTATGTTTAAGAACTGCCTAGCATACTTGTGCACACAATAGGGAATTATGCAAATGCTTAAGCCAAGTATCTCCCAAGAGGTATGTGGGTGTCATATGCTTGCCCCTCTCATCAGTGAGGTACAAAAAATCTCTCCCAGAGGAGCTCATACAAGTGAACTGCCTAGTCCACTTGTTATAACAGGTCTGAGCCTTGGCTATTCATAAATAATTGAGAGTAGTAAAAGGATAAACCTCTACTAACTCCTGAACAGTAGAGTCTGTGGTGTACCTATGGACCATGTGATGCAATGGCCACTCCAAAGAGGAGTGAACCTGTACAAAGGCAAAGGTATGAGAGGGGTCTTCCTCAAGCTACCTAGTAAGATGGCAACAAATGAGCAGAGCCTAAGCCTGCCTGCTGCTGACAGAGGGATCCACTGCCTGCCTAGCTGAAGCTGGGTAATCAGTGAACAAAACAACATGATGAATGCCCATCCAAATAGCATAGAGCTCTGTATCTAGAGCAGTAACCCTGCTAGTAACTTGGCAAGACTGCCTAACAGGCACTCTGCTGGCCCAGATCCAAGTTGCAGAGATGACCTGATATGCCCTATCATAGTCCACTGACACATCAGTGGCTACAACAATGCAGTCATTGAGTGCTAGAGCTCTATCAAGCTCTGCATTCAAAATATGCAGGACATTGATATCTTCCTCCTGAGGAGAAAACTCAGTGATCTGAATCTGGTCTGAGAACTGGTCTATAAGATGCCTTCCAGAATGCACCTCTGATGCATCAGCATCAAAGGACTCCAAGGTGATGGGCACACTAAGATATAAAAGAGTATCTATGATAGCAGATCAGACCTTCTTAACAGAATGCCCCAAACTGGTAAAATGGTAACAATGAGGATTGATATCAGGAAACTCATGAGTCTCCAGAAACTGCCTGGAGGAGTGGGTAGGAGAAAGAGTAAGAATGCAATATGCCACATGCAACCTCAACTTTCTAAGATGCAAATACATAGGGATAAGGCCAGCAAGTGCCTCAACCCTACCAGAGGGGGAAGTGCAGAAAGCACTTGTAATCTAGATAGCAGTATGATGCTGCATCTTGTTGAGAGAGGTGAGGTAGGCCTTATATGGATGCAGCCCATGATATCAAAGACAAAAGCCATATGTAGTGATAGGAACTATGCATCACCTATACAGCAAATGCTTCTGCTTAGAAGAGAGACCCCTAAGTGAGTTACTGAGCATCCCCATGGCCCAAACCATGGAGATAGCCTTAGTCAAGTAATACTGCACATGCTTATGAAAAGTGAGCTGGCAGTCAAAGTAGAAGCCCAAGTACCTCCAGTAAGTCTTTGGGTGCAAAGGAGAGTCACCCATGTAAGGGACATATCCCAAGTCAATAGGAGGATTATTGTCATTCCTATAATGAGAAAAATGGAAGAGCTTGGACTTGCCATACTCTAGCACAAGCCTGAATTCCATAAAAGGTTTAAACATAAACTCATAAGCCTGCCTAAGGCAAATGAGGTTGTCAGCAAGCTCATGAGCTTGGGTGATGAGGGTACTATCATCAACATAAGAGAGGACATTGTACTCAAGATGCGAGGCTCTCAAGTTAAAAAGCTTAATAACAGGAGCTGGATACAATACCAAGAGAATGGGGGAAAGAGCAGAACCCTGACTGACATCTATATCAGCTAGATAATATGCAGAGAAGAATGAGTTCCAAAGATACTTTGTCCTCCTACCAACAAGATAAGAGGCAAAGAAATGCTGCATATTTACAGAGAAACTCTGTCTAAAATGTATGGCTATGAGCATATCATAGTTCAAAGATAGAAAGAACTGAGTGATGTCAAAAGCAACAACACTCATCTTGAGTCCTTTAGCCCACTCAGCCTTCACCAGATGAGTAAGAAATAAACCAGCATCCTTGGTTGACCTTTGCTGAATACTGTCTAGCTAGTTAGATTGAAAGACACCAGACTTGACACTGTCAAACTGAAGATGCACAGAGAGCATCTTCTCTATAAGCTTTCCAACTGTATTAAGCAGCACAATGGGCCTAAAAAATTTGGGTGTTGAATAGGAGGGTTTACCAGGCTTTGGAATAACCACAGAAACTGACTCCTTAAAATGAGAAGGCCAGCACCTGACCTCAAGGCAGGCATTAGCCAGTTTCAGGAAGTTTTCCAAGACAATATCATCTGAGAGAACCTCTTTTAAATGGACCCATGTAACATGATCTGGACTGGGGAAAGAACACAAGGAGCATGCCAAGAGTGCCTCCCTAGCCTCTAATCCCAAAAAGAGAACCCAGTCCCATTCAGGCAATGGGGCCAGCTCCTCCAAAATACAAGGATCACAAGGCTGCCCAGAGGCAGCATTATAAGTCTCATCAAGCACTCTCCACAGGATGTCTATATCATAGCACAACTCTCTGCAATGTGAGATAGCCTCACAAGGCAGGAGCTGGCAGGGTTTGACCTAGGACATAAGGTCTCAGGATCACTTATTCTCAGTTGCAATTTTCTCAATGTGGGCATCAAAGAAATGCTGCTTAGCCTGGTGGGCTGCCTTGTGAAACAACTTCCAGTGAGCAGGGTCCTGAGACACCCAATACCTGGGGATAGTGTGCATATACTCATTGTCTCACCAGGACTTAGAGAGTGCAGTAACAACAACTTCCTTGGCATGTGCATTCCATGTCAAAGAAAAGACCTCAGCAACAGCTACAGCTACAGTCTTGACCTGGTCAGAAGAAGAGAGGTCCTCAACATTGAGGACCTACTACCCAGTGGTAAGATCAATCAGAAACCCAGATTCCTCTGGAGATTCCCTGAGGATCACTATGCAAGAGATCTTAATCTCAGATTCAGAGATAGGCACAAGAGTGGAGATTGGAACATGGTCTGAAGGTCCACAATGATTGAGATCCAATCTGGGAAGATCAGACTGCACAGATAATGGACTGGTGAAGACAAGATCAATCACTGATCTGGCAAGATCAGGGTTGTGAGGTATGTGTGTCAACCCAGAATTAGAAAGATAGGCCCATTCAAGCCCAACATCAGAAGAAAACTCCAGCAGGCCTTGCACAACCAGAGGGTGCAAGATGCAGGCAGGATCCTACATCTTGGAGTGACAATTAAAGTCTCCATCCATGTAGACAAAAACAGGAAGCATATTGACCTCCTGAGATAGGAAGTTGATGGCCATATGTGTGTTATCAGAATAGACATTGAGGAAATTCACTGCCAACCCTTCTTTCCTATGTACCTCCACTTTCACTCTGGGATGCTCATCTTTTGCAGTCTTTCCACCCTCTGGGTCACTCGTAGACTGCACTCTCTGTCACTTTAAGGTTTATGACATCCACTCTTTACCATCACTGGGATGCTTGTGATGTCCACTGGCTCTCTCAGTGTCAAGTTGAGCCTTGCTCTTTCATCTTACCCCATGCCCTTCTGGTTGTTTCCAGGTCCATGCTCTCATAGAGTTGGCTGCTGGCTGGTCCATAGATCCTGGCAGTCACTCTTTTATCTTTCCTCTCTGCTGGGGTGTGCTCTGTGCATCCTGGCACTTATTTCAGTGTTGAGTTGAGTTTTCTCCTCTACCACCTTTCAGCATTGAGCTGGAGTGCCTGTAAGCCTCCCTCCACTTTTTTTCTCTGGCCCCCTTCTGCTTCAGCAGTTGGCTAGGGCCTCTTTGCTAGCTCAAGGACACCTGTGTGATACTTGGGCCATGTACATCCCCTGGTCACCTCTGTATTCCCTAATTCACAGTTTAGCTGAATAAGCTGCCACTATTTCTGTTGAGCACTCTTTTGTGCTTGACTCATTTGTCCTTATCTCTAGGCCACGTCCACCACTATGCTCTCTTACTCTGGTCCTGGCACTTTGCTGTTGGTCTCTCTCAGCATTGAGTTGAGTTTGCTCCTCTGCTTTTATCTCTCTTCTCTGCAGAGTTGTAGCACTGCTCCTCTGCATTTCTGCTAGTCATCATGGAAACCCCATGGTGGTTGCCTTTATTGGCATCAGCATACTTCAGGGGAGCCCTATGTCTCCTCACCATCAGCTGCTAATGCAGCTAGCACCCAATTATCTCTGTATGCCTAGTGTATGCTTATTTCCAAGACATCATCAGGTTGACCCCTTTGGATCACATTCATTAGATCAAGTACCTCTCATTCAGTCAGTGACTGGTGAATTAGGAAATTCAGACTTGAGCTGTATAGACAGTTGCTCTAGTTAGCTATGGCTAGTTAATTAAGTAGTATAGCTCAATGACATGTATTTATCATAGTTCCCAGGTTCTCCTGGGAAGCAGACTGCTATCATGCACCACTTTATAAAATTTTGAATTAAAAAAAAAAAAAAGGAAATTCACTGCCCCCTTCAGAGTGAAGAGGGAAAGGATAAATATGTCCCAGTAGTTAATAATGTCCTGCTGCATAGAGGGACAAAGACAAGCTAGGTGCCTATAGGCGTGAGCCATGACATGAGGGTTATGCTCATCAGTAGGTAGCTTTACTATATAGAGCCACTCAGGGTGCTTAGGAGTGCCCACAACATCATTATCCTCAGTAGAGGTTGTTAATACTGTTTGTCTTATGGTCTTCCAAGAAGGCTCCTGAAAAAAGAGAACATCAAAGGAGTCCTTGAGATTCTCAAGTATATAGTCAACATGTGCATAATTGTGGTTCACATTCTGACTGAATATACAAATATCCCTAACTACACCTCCAGATAATGCCTCAGTAGGGCCACTAGACATGAGAAGGAGAGTGAATAGAATTAGGAGCATGAGCATTATGATGGGAATGTACCTCCTGATACTTAGAATGCAACCAGTCCTTATCAAACCAGTGGCACTAGAAAGGGCACTGCTTTGAAGTAGCAGTGTATGCCTAGTGGTAGTTCAGGCAGCAAGGGGGGTGAGAGCATAGCTGGCCTTCCAGAGTCTTGGGGATACCCTGATAAGGGTTTTCTTTACAGCAACCACCAAAGACATGATGGCTATTCTGGTAGTGAGAACCACTACACAAGGGGCAACAAGGCACTTTAGCATAACAGAATTGAGATGAGTGCTCCCATGTCCATCAGCACTGGTATAGAGAGGCCCTAGAATTTATATTAGCCTCCAAGATTCTGGAGGTCCAATGATCAAACTAAAGAGAATGACCTATGAGGTTAGTAGCATGAGTGCCCCTCTGGGAGTCCCAGACCTCAAAGTACACTATTGCTGTGTCTGATATCTTAGAATTGTGGACTACACAAATGGGGCCTATCAGAATAAAGTGGTTCTTATGCAGTGACTGCCACATGACCTTCTCGATATGTTGTAAAGAAGTACATGCACCATCAGCATGCAAGAAAGGAACATCAATGAGCTTAAAAAAACTCTTTGATATGGAAAGGTAAGCCTCAGAGCCCACTAGAGAAAAATGCTTGTCCAATCACTCATAAATGATGTTAAGTTGTTCAAGCAAAGAAACATTGCTAGTCCTAATGGACTAGCCACTATAAGCAACAGCTATGGATTCTGTGTCTTTGTAGAGTTATGTGAGGTATTCCTGACTCTCACTGGAATTCTGATTAATTCTGATTAAGAAAAATCCTGAACTACAATTATGTATAGTCAAGATTAAATTAATCATGATTGCTGGGGTCAATGTGAACATTGGAAGTAGAGAAAACACAAAACAGTGAGTTTTCATATTCAGCCTGATATAGATAGTTATAAGTCATAAAATATTAAATAATTAAATAATTAAATAATTAAATAATCAATATGAAAGAGGCTCAGAGAGAGTGTGTGAGGAGGACAAGTCTGAAGCAGATCAGATTAATGAGTGATTAAAGTGATGATATTATTGATTGGTTAAAAAATACAATAGAAAGATGCAATCATTATCATTATTAAACTAGTTCATATGCTAGGCAATAGACTAATTATTCAACTTATAACATGATGTATTAGGTGAGTTCTTTAGATCTTGTCTCTTGCAACACATGTCACCACAGTTCTGGCAGGGATTTTGACAATATTTTCTCCTTATCTTACTATTATAGAATACTTTACCACATTTCTCATAATGACAAACTTTCTGAGGCTTTTTCTTTGGTTAGGTATCATCAAACTTGTCATTAACTCACTTGTGAGCAATTGCTGTGAGATTGTGAGTAGTGTTAGTAATTGTTGAAGTCTGGGAGGTACTGCTACCAGTGTTACTAGCAGCTCTTGTAGATGTGGTAAAGTAGAGAGCAGAGGAGCCTGACTCAGAGAGAGAGGCTAATAGAGTCTCAGATGAAGAACTGATGTCATTGTGAGCCTCTAAGTTAGCAGATGCTGTTGGTAAGCTGAATGTAAATCTAAATAAAAAAAGACCTTAATTTATTTAATGAAGTTTAAGTAGATTGAGCAGGACTGTTAGAGCTATTGCAGAGCAGCTTGGGTAGTTTAATGCAGCTTTGATTGGATGGTGTTCTTTGAATGTCTTAGAAAGGGTTGTTCAAATGTTCAATCCTGCCTTCTACCTTGAGTAGTAGAGTGAGAGATGTTTAATGAGCTTAAAATAATTAAATAGGATTAATAAATATACATAAAGTGAAACAAATGAGTTTACCTTGTAAATGATCTTGTTAGATGAATCATTGTCAGCTTGGCAGTTCCAGGCTTTGACAGCAAGTGCCCACTATAGCTTAGATGTTGAATTGAATACTGGGCAATCTTGGATGAGGTCCTAGAATAGCTTATACTTATTAGCAGTATGTACAAGAAAGACTGATTTTCAAGTGTGCTGAAGAGATGCAAGATAGACATAGAGCTGTTTCATCCCTTCTTTCCTTCACACTGCTATTATCTCTAATTTTAGTTGTATTCTGCTACACAATGACAGACCCTGGTTGGTTCATTTACAACTTAGGTGATTGTCCTTGGGATGAGGATGTTGAAGAGAGCAGGGCAGATGAGTTCACCTTGACTAGTTTCTCTGAGCCCAGAGACAGTAATGCTGTTATGGCATTCTCCTCCACTTTGCATTGGTCTGCCCTCTCTTCTGGGCCTCTAGACCCCACTACATCCACCTCTTATAAGAGAAAGGACAAGAAAAAGGGGAGCAGTGCTGCTGCACAGCTTGCCTCCCCTCTGCTATGCTCTGCACCCCCACAGACCTGTGCTACCTCTTCTACCTCTGTAGTCTCTCCTCTGGACCTGGCTGCTAATATCTTCACCTCTCACTCTAGTAATGTTAGTTCTTGCACTGAGACTATGTCTAGCTTTGACAGTTCTTTCTACATGCTGTCTGGTAATTTGCTAGACATTGTGTCTATGATTAATCATGCTCTGATAGCCTGGTCTGATGAGGTCTAGTCTGAAGACTATAATTGTATGTGTCTGTGTCATGCCCTGTTAGTGATGATAGAGCATATTATTATCTCAGAATAGCATATGCTTCTCTTTAAAGATGTTCCTAATATGTCTACTCTGGTTTTCATCTTACAGAGCTTACTCCTCCAGGAGCTTCCAGTCTCTCACTCAATCTACAGGTCAGCTGAGTCAGCTGCCCCTCCCTCTCATCCTTCTATCTCTGTCTATTCTCCTCTTTTGAGGAACATAGTCCATCTTGTCTAGGCCTCACATTCTGCCCCTCCTCCTCAGCCCTCTCAGTCCTCTAGGTGTCTGACTCTCTCTAGTGCTAAGAAGTCTTATGCTGATACTATTTGCAATGTCACAGCCTTAGTCAATCTAGCCAAGACTGTGCCTGACCTGCTATCTGATTATATTATTGCAATGTATCAGGTCTCTGTTCCTTCTGCTGCATCTAAGCACAAGATCAAGTCAATTGTCCCTGGTCCTTCTCACTACCAGGAGCTGGTCCATGTTAACCTACTTCTGACTTCTTCATAGTTTCTGGCTCTGGTTGGGGCTGCTAATCATGCTCTGGGCAAGAGTGACCTTTGAGTTAGTTTCTGCCTATTTGCTTATGGGGGAGTCTCCCTTCTCATTTCTCATGTAGTATCCCAGAATGAGATAGGCCTGGTTGCTACTTCTGTTCAGTGGCTCCTTGCTCTCCCTGAGCCTGTTGAAGCTGCTTTCTCTAAGTTCTGATCTTATTTTAAGATCGTGGATATTTCTTATTTCCAGGCTGACAGATTACCTGCCCTTGTCAGAAAGACTATTGGGAAGTCCTATATGGTCTCTCTTTTTACTCTTGCAAACTTCTCTCAGGTAATACACAACTCCTGATGTGCTGATACTGCTACAGTGTGATTCTTTTTTTTTTTTTTTTTTTTGAACTCAAAAATTTATTACACGGTGCGCGATAGCAGTCCGCGCCCAGGTTAGTAGCCTGGGATACTGTTACAAAGTAAAACTAAACACAACTACTCGAATGCATAACAGGTCCAAACTACGTAAGAGTCCATCGCGATCAGTGTCCCACTAATGCACACTACCTACTACATTCGGATCGTGGCCTCGTCGATATTTCGGTTTCAG
>KQ962578.1:56356-124884 GCA_001563735.1 Leucoagaricus sp. SymC.cos
AGTGGCCTCAGAAGGAGGACCATGCGCTGGGACAGAAGGAGGCGGAGCAGCTGAGTCAGCTGTTCCATGGGTCGGAGGAGGACGCTGTGGGGCGTCACGGGGAAGCATGTCACGCAGGGCCGAAGCCAAGGTGGGCGCGGTAGGAGAATCGTCAAAGGGCAGGACATGCCCCTGAGCAGCAAATATGTGCCCCACTGCAACAGACAGGGCATGCGCAAAGCGCATGAGGTCCCGCGGGTCAGACCAGGGCTTACCAGCCAAGGCCGCGAGCGAGTCATTGAGGGAAGTGACCCTATCCACCAGAGCAGAGGACGGGGCAGCAGAGAGCCAAGAGGCAGCCGAAAGAGGACGGACGCGAGGAGCAAAAGTACTCGCCCCTGGGGAGAGGCCGCCAGAAACCGGGGAAGGAGAAACTGGGGGAGCAGGAGTGGATGGGTGTGACGCAGAAGGTGCCAGGCGGGCGGGAGGGGGCGTGAGCTCAGCAACAACCGAGCTATGCTTCTTCTTGCCTTTGCTCTTACGAGGGACAGGCGTAACAGGATCGGGTGGCCCAGCTGGGAGGACCGATGCGCGAGGAGTAGAGGGGCCCGCCATCTCGGCGTCACCCCCCTGCGACGGAGTCGGGCTCGACATCTCAGCCTCGGACTCAAACTCGACGTCCTCATCCCAAGGACGATTCTTCAGATTGCGTATATACTGTGCATTGTCAGACATAGCGACTACGAACATGACCAAAACCACGAATGATGATGGTGGTGTGTGGGAAAGAAGGGATGGTGCTACAGTGTGATTCAACATTCTCAATTCCCAGTCAGGCACTACTGTCAAGCATCTAGTTGGCTTTTCCTTTCAATTTGGCCCTATAGCCTACTTTGTGTGAGCTGCACAGTTGTACTCTGGTGTTCTCTTGTGTCAGCATTGCTAGCACTGGAGGCATTTTACTTGTGCCTGCTATGCTCAGGCCCCTCATTACTCTCAGTGTGCTAGACCTCATACTGAGGCCAGCCACTATCCACACACTTTCTGTTGCTATAGTAACCCCTCAGCCAACCACTCCCAGGATCTGACCTCTGAGAGAGCTCCATGCCCTCATGCTTTGTGTTGTCTCAACTGCAAAGGCAAGCACAGCATGTCTGATAAATAATGTCTGTATTGGAGGCACTATTTTGACTGCACCTAGCTAGCTCAGCACTTCAGTCAGAATAGTGGCTCTGGAGTGGAGGCCTTTAACAATACTATTTTCAAGAAGACAACAGAGTCTAGAAGGCAGAAGGAGAAAGCCTTCAGACAGTGCCACTGAATGAAACTCTGAGTAGGATTACTGGCTCTTCATCTGTCTTGGGATTGAGAGAGAGACCAATGAAAGATCAGAAATAACAGAGACAATTTCTTTTTGATGCTGCAGACTGTTTACTATGTAGTCATATCTTGTAGATGTCTGTGTATTACAGTATCCCAGGCTACTAACATGGAGGTTGACTGCTATTGCATACTGCCTTATAAACTTTTGATAATAAATAAATAAACAAAGACATAGAGCTGTTTTGAGTCTAATATAGGGTCATATCTATGCATTTCAGCAGCATTTTGAATCTGAGGAGGAATTGGAAGCATATCTGCAACTTCAGAGGTTGGAGTATAAAAGTTGCCATTAATTCAGGAGGAGTCAAGCTGTGTGAGATTGAGTATGTCACTATAAATCTCTTGAAGATACATGGTCAGCTCCTGAATCTCATTCATGATCTATATATCAAAAAGGCCATTATATTTCTTTTCTGTTCTGTTCAAGATCCCAACCTGTAAAGAAATACTGAGAGTCAGTGATAATTCTAAACAGAGTCATTAGTTAATGATATATACATACAAGTTGTAATGAAGTATGAAATCTATAAGACACATATTAACATGCTGAATTGAGGCACCAGAGCTTGGGAGCTGTGGTCAAAGTTGAGTATGTACACCTCCTTCAGTTTAGTTGGTACCATGTGAGCAGTGATAAATTAGAAGGTTATCAAAAGCCTTATTGATGTTCTTCTGTATATATAATGAGATTTCTGGTAGATCAGAAAGATATCTATTATGAATAAGTGATAGAATATTCTATGAAGCTTTCTATGCAGCATTATAAAAGAGCTTTTGATCAGTCTGAGCATCACAAAAATAGCCAAATATATTAAAAACATGTCATACAAGTAGGTATAGTAACTCATGTAGGAGAATTATATAACAGCAATATTTCTATATCGTCTTTGGCAATAAATGTTTAAGCTTTTCAAAGATCATTGGTAGGTCAAGAGAAGAGGCCTAAGCCTGAATTTGCTTAACATCTTCTTTTTCAGGAATAAAAATAGCATCTTGAAAAGCATTTGCAAAAGTGCAATAAGCACTATGATTTTGTGGAACTTAGATTATCTTGAAAACATGAAAAAGGTCTTTCAGTACTCAACTACATATAAACAATGCCATTCAGTTGATAAAGGACCCAACAAGTTCTCACCACAATCTAACTCCTTCTGATTCATCTATGTCAAAAACTTATTTAACTTTGATACCTGCAGTGGGTCCAATTCCTCATGATCAATTAAGTCAGAAACTGACATTAACCTATCTCCATGACTAGCACTTATTTTGTCAAGAGGATCACATGCTGGGTGAAGGTCTAAAAAATTAGCTGAGGATGCTTGAGTTATATTTAATAGTATATCACTATGTAATAGTGGAGCATGTTTAGGAGATGGTACAGTGATAAGGTTATGACATGAGAGAGATTGTAGTACATTATAGTGAGATAGAATAGGAGCAGATGAGGAAGATTAACTGCTGTCTGATGATAGTAGAACTTGGAGATGGCTATAAAGGACTATTGCAGTGAAAGGTGGAAGACTAAAAGACTCCAACAACACCTTGTAAGCACCTAGCATTGTACCAGGTATAATGATCTTTGTAATATGAACAGCTATGCATATTTTGAAAATGCAAACTCCATTAACTTTATTTCAAGCTGGTAGTTCTACAATGTAGCCAAACACAATCAACCTTCTATTATTGCTATGGTGAATGATTACTGAAAGCCTTGATTGGAAATTAGAAGAGAGTAGACTAGGAGTGAATATCTTTATAATAGTGTTATAAAAATAAGAGAGATATAGGTATTATGAGCAGCATAGTCAACTTGGGACTGGCTGAGGACCTCATTCTCCCACTGGTCATTAAGATGCTTAGATACATTCTTGTCAAGCTGCTTTTGAAGAACAGCAGCATAGATATTAGAAAGTGAATATGTTGTATTTAGGATGAGATTATGCTCCTTTGCAAGTAGTTGTTACAACTCGTATATTCTGGACAGATTCTAACTAATACTGACTGTTTCTACATTACTCTGTTTCTATTCCTACCATTTTATATCTTCTCATTTCCTCATATATTACTTATTTCTAAATATTCCTGCATGTCTCTGCTTATCTCCCTTTCAATTTCTCTCACTTCTTATTCCGTCGATTATTAGTTCTTATTTCTTTCTATACCTTTCTGCTCAATACTGATGGTTTCTGTTCTGTCTTCACATTTTCTTTTATGTTATGTCTGCCTTTTATAATTTCATTTATACTTCATATGTCACCACCCATTTCCCTTTATATGCCTGCTCTTTATACTATGTCATCCCTCTTCATTATCTCTCTGTTGTTTCTATCACATGCTCATTGCATTGCATAGTTTTCTGTTTATTCTACTTTCTTGTTTATCACTTTCTAATGTTTTCTATAGGTATATAAGTAGCAAATTACTGTTCATGTATTCTCCAGTCTGATAATTAACTTAGTTTGATATTCTTGATTATTCCAACTTAAAACTAATTTGTCCTCTCAATTTTCTCTAAGTCCTTACTCTTCTATGTTTCTAAATTGGACTATTGGTAGTAGAACAGCACAGCATATAAGCTGAAGCCAAGGTCCATTTCTGACTCTTTCTGATCTTGCATCTCTGTCTCTGCCTCTGCTTCTGCATTGATCATCTTCAACTATTCCCAACTCTTCCACACCTATTCCCTCCATATCCCATCTAGAACCTAACAGTAGTGCCAAGTCAATACTACTAACAAATAACTTGCTCAAGTAGCTAGTAGATTAGAGAAACATGAGATCTTATTTGACTATATAGCTGACTTTGATGACACTGGGATTAGTTAGGAGAAAAAGAGCTAGTGTGGGATCTTGTTTGCAGAAGCTAATTGTCCAATCTAGCAAATGTATCAAGGTCAGTCAGTGAAACTGTAAACAGTCAATTTTGAGTATACCTAGAATATATGAATATAATGTCAATAGGCAATCTGCACAATAGCAGCTACCCCACAATTGATCACTCCACTATGAGTAGAGCCTTCAATATTCTATTTAACATCAAATCTAACTACTATTTCAGATGACCTATCTTCTAACAAGAAATCAAAAATCTTTTAAATGTCTTTATTTATCTCTGAAGCAGTGCTTCTCACTTGGACAGAAATATTTGCAAGTATCTCAAATGGCTCAAAATGAGCATATTTCTTGATCAGTGTGATATTGTTTTGAAGTGAAGAAAAGATAGATTCAAGGAAGTTTTTGTCTGACATATTGTCAGTATAAAAGACTATGGGTTGAATGTGATCATACATCTCAAGTGATGCACACATGGCTTCAAGAGTGTAACAGATAGCTTTATAGAATTTACTAGCAATAAAATTTGAGTTTTTAATCTTCTATTTACTATTTGTCACTGTAAAAAGCCTATTAAAGACTGAAACACTATTAACCCATGCAATGTGTTTAGTAATCTATCAAGAAACACCAGTGTTAGAGAAAGTATACTATCAGAAGCTTGAACATATCTTGTGACTATAATTGATAGCACAAATATCTGCACTCAAAAGTGCTATTTGCTAGTTTACCTTTTGCTGGTATGACTCAATAAACTAGTTATACATATCTCAAAACTCAAAGCCACTGTCTGCTTGAAATGAAGCTGTAATACCCATCCTCAGAGATATCATTAAAAAACAGAAAAGACTTTCATCTATTCTGTATGTCTTTATTGTGTTAAGTACAAAGATATATAGTTTATTTTCCAACTACAAGAAACTATTTTTAAGTCTTAGACATTAAAAAAGTTACTTTTAGAAGTATTTAGTAAAGTTGAAAAAAGGTTCACAGTTCAAACCTGTTTGAATCTGAACTGAACTGACTGAACCAAGTTCAAAAAGGTTCAGTTCAGTTCAGGTTCAGGTTCAAGTATTTTCAAAAAGTTCAGGCTCAGGCTCAGGCCAAAAAGAGATCTGAACTAAACTGAACTGAACTGAACTTTGGCATCTCTACATCCCACTCCCAAAACAGAACCTCATGACATTTACAGCTTTCTTGAAATGGCACTCCAGTGAGTCTGGTATGCAGGAAATTCAAGTGCAAGAGCAGGAAGAAGCATAGCAATAATATATTTGTTCCAGTTACAGTATGTTGACTGAGAATCACTTCAACCCTTCTTTCCTACATACTACCATCTTTGCTCTGAGGTGCATCCTTCCTTGCAATCTTGCTGCCCTCTGGGTCACTTGTAGTTCACATTCTCTTGCCATTTAGAGTTCACAGCATCTATTTGATACTTCTGTGGCTGGGACATTGTGTTTATCTGCTCTTTTAGTGTTGAGTTGAGCACACTTCAGCTGTACTCCTCTATCTTTTCTCATGCCCTCTTGGACTTCTGTCCAGGTTGGTGCACCTCCCTCTTAGCCCCCTTCTGCTTTGGTGGTTGGCTAGGGTCTCTTCACTAGCTTGAGTACACCAGTGTGATGCTTGGGCCATGTCTATCTCTCAGTCACCTTCATGGCTTCCAGATCCACAATTTAGCTGAATAAGCTACTGCTATTTCTGTGAAGTGCTTATTTATGCTTGACTCATTCTCCTTCTCTCAGGCTGGCTCCCTACTGTGCTCTCCTCTCTGTTCTGGCACTGCACAATATACTGAGACTATTCAGTGCTGGATTGAGCTTTGCTCCCCAACCTTCTCTCTCTCTTATACCCAGTATGCTAGTTCTTGTGTGGCTGGCTACTGACATCCCAGGTTCTTGCAGGAATAACCCCTCTGTGCTGCCTTCTCAGGACCTGATCCTTGCAGAAGCTCTATACCTGTATGCTGTGCACTGTGCAAGATCACAGTGTCACAACTTATTATGCTCTTCTGGTGCTGCTGCCAAGGCAGAGAGCATTTCAGGTTATCTCTTAGAAGACATCAGCAGTTGAGCACATGGGTGGGCACTTGCTTGACTATTCCCAATAAAACCAAAATATCAACAAGGCCCTCATCACTTGAGGTGGAGGGGAGCATTAGATGGTCACTGGTCATAGTAGATGGTTTAGACTCTCTAGCTGTACTATACTTTATTTAGTCATTTCTGGCCCTCCCCTGTAGTAGTAGCCTGGGGGCAGACTGCTACCATGTACTACCTTATAAATTTATGATTTTTTTTTTTAAAAAAAAAAAACTGGAAATCACTTGACAAGGAGTGTGAGTTGCTGTACCAAAGATAAGCATAGTAATATCCAATCATCATAAAATCCTCTGTGATCCCAACACAGTGTCAGAGGCAGCAAATAGGGCTATGTCATTGAAAGAGGTGTCAATAGAATAGGCAAAGAATAGGAATTCTATCTGGAGCAGCAGCTATTGGATTCTACAAAAGGAATATGAGGTTGTAAAGGTCCTTCAGCTCTAGGTTGGACTGATTGAGCTGAAAAAAAGAAGGTAGTTGGGGAAACCACAAGCTTTTGAGGTCTTGATAGAGTAGCAGCATCCCATCAACTTGTCTTTCATATTCAGCAAGCTTCTCATTAAACAGTTTCATTAGCCATAGTGATAACAGACAGCATGCATTCCATCCACTACCACTTCTATTCACAAGATTACTATCAACATCATTGTCACTATCTCTACCCTCAAACTCAATTCCATTCTCTAATAAACTAACATACTGATCCTCTTCCTTCAGAGATACAGATGCAGACAATACCTCCAAGCTCATAGCATTATTAGAGATAGCAGGGCTGTCTTGACAACTCTGGATCACAGTCAGTGATCCCTTCTACTTCTATATGACATGCTGGGTTGCGCTTAAGCATCTCCATATCTCCTTCACAAATCCACTTTCCACCAGATCCAGTCATTTGTTGTATGGTGCTGGTAAGTAATTTTGCTTGACTTTAAACAATCTCTTTTAGTTTTTGTCTCTTTGCCTCATCTCTTTCTGTCTCACTTCTTTTCCTCTGATAGTACTACTGCTTCCTAGTAATTCTAGTAGTTTCAGTATATATGCTCTGATTATATGAGTATTTAGTTAGTATGTGTTTTGTTTTAGTTTGGACTCTCCTAGCTTAGTCTTGTACTTAGTTAGGCATAGACTGTGATCAAGCACTGTATAATAAATTGTTAATCTTTTTTTTTTAAAAAGAAAAGATTACAGTCAGTGATGGAACTGTTCAAAACTTAGTTACACAAAGTGCTGGAGATAGCTGTATAACAGTGAGATGTACTGGATACTAGAAAGATCACTAATTAATAATAAACATCAAGTTGAGATCACATAAACTCTTTACCTTTGGGACAGAGTGAGACTTGGCTATTGTGTCATTGCTTGCTCCTGAAAGTGTCTACAAAGAGAACAAAAGTTGAGCTCACTAGTGCAAGGTCTAATTCCAACATTTAAATACTTACAAAAGATCTAAATTCAATAGATATATTGTCATTATTTATGGGAACTTGTTTCTGTAGCTGGCCAGGACCTTGCTTCAGTAGCAGCTGGGGTAGCATGCTCTAAGCTTCAAGCTGAGCTCTCTCCTTTTGCCTGTAGCCAGTTCTATGAGGCTGTCCTAGTTTTCAGCAGGTAGGTTCCTGAGTAGCTGCAACTGCAGCAACAGTCTGAGGCACAGTTCTAGTACTGCTGCTCAAAGTAGCACTGATCACATTAAGCAAAGTGGTAGATTGAGAAGCATGATTTTTGAGAGGTTCAGGCTGCTCTCTCTCCATGGCATTAGCAACAGCATCTTCCACAGCATCTTCTATAGCTGTCACAGTTTGTCCTGGTAGGAGTGTGTTGGGAAAAGAAAGTCTGACATTGATGATGAGAACCACTCACCACCTATGGTGCCAACATGATTGATTGATGTTACATCATTGGTGATTACCCTGGAAAGTTATAAAATTATGGTGAGAACACACATAAATGCACTTGTCAATGTGTTCTATGAAATGAAATAGATGACATACATACTTGGGTCAGGTTGTTCAAGAATTGAAAGAAAGTTCTTGTTCAATTCAAAATAAGAGAAATAATCCTTGTCATCACTTTCCATTGGCTTCTTGAATATCAACACAGCTCAGTTCTTATGTTGGGATAGGTGAAGTGTTCAATAATAATGACCCCAGCACAGTTTGAGCAGCAGGTTCAAGTGTTGCTTCTCTTTTTGGGTCAATCAATATTATATAATTCTTGTATCAGTATCAGTATCAGTATTGGCTACAGAAACCCTCAGTGCACCTCATATTCTTTCAAAAAAGCAGCTAATTCTGAATGAGTGGTTAGCAAGGTGTTTCACCTGAGTAATCCAGCTAGATTCAATGAGGCTAAAGTAAGGCTTCCTTGAGAAC
This sequence comes from Leucoagaricus sp. SymC.cos, assembly GCA_001563735.1. Lineage (NCBI taxonomy): Eukaryota > Fungi > Basidiomycota > Agaricomycetes > Agaricales > Agaricaceae > Leucoagaricus > Leucoagaricus sp. SymC.cos. Next base: position 65,027 of record KQ962578.1, read on the forward strand.
AAGACCAGTTCCCCTCTGCTAGAGTAGATAGTACTTTTGGCTTCTCACTGTGCAGTTTCCAAAGGCTGTCTACATCTAAACAAATAAATCAAAGTTTTGATATATCCTTTGATCTTGTGACAATTTTCCTCAGCTTCTTGACTCTATCAATCCCCAAGCATCCTTCTTTCCCACATACCACCATCATCTTTGAGTGTTGGTCATGTATTGTCAGATCTATGCTATGTCTGATCAATAGTATATATGTAACTTAGAAATACATCCTTGGGATGAGGACATTGAGGATGTGGACTCAGAAATGTCTAGCCTAACCCCTTCTCAGAGGGGTGATACCAAGATGGCAGGCCTCTCTACTCCCCACAGCTCAGCTCTCCCTTCTGGACCCTCTGACCCCATTACACCTATTCCTTGTAAGGGCAAAAGCAAAAAGAAGTGTAGCTCAGTTGTTGCTGAGCTCACACCTCCCCAGCCCCACTTGGTGCCATTTGTGTCTCATCCATCTACTTCTGCCCCTCTGGCTGTTGGTCTCTCACCAGATGCTAGTATTTTCCTTTCTCACTCTCCTCCAGGAGGTGACTTGTTACTTATGCTGAACAGTTCTCCTTTTTTGGCCCCACTTCTGCCTTGTCTAGCAAGTTGCTAGACTTAGTTTCCTCTATCAATTATACTGTTGCTACCTAGTCTGGTAAGGCTTAGAGGGAAGAGCATGATCATATGCATCTTGCTCATGCCCTGTTAGTGATAGTGGGGCATGTTGTCTTCTTGCAGTGACACACTTTGTCCTTCAAGGACTCTGATACACCCACCCTGGCCTCAGTCTTACATGACATGCTACCTCATGATGCTCTGCAGCATCCCTCTCTGATCTATAGTATGGCTGATTCAGCTGGCCCTGCTCTCTCTGTCCTTATGCATGGTCCACCTTTGGAGGCCACTGCCTGTTCTCCTCTAGCTTTTAAGCCTGCTCCCTCTGTTGAAAGAAGTACAAAGCATAGTGTAGTGCTAGTAGTTAGATGAACTAGTCACTTACATTGAAGACAGTTGGTAGAGCTCAAAAGTATAAGCAAAGTGTTGAGATAGCAGAGAACAACAGTAGAATGCAGAGAGGATAGAATTCACTATGGAATGACAGTGGCATACTACCTACTTATATACTAAAAGGAAAGTGTATGCATAAGTGATAATAATCTACCTACAAGGAATTGCATATACTACTACAGCAAATAGCAATAAGTGAGTAATGCTATAGAGTCCTAGGATATAGTAAATGCATAATGCAAAGAGTCTGTATGCTTATAATTGTAAACATAAATGTAGGATACTTTAATAGTATATGTGCTAATAATAGATAGACATGTAGAGCATTTACTTAATTCAACACTCTCCCTTGCTCAAGCATTGATGTGATAATTAAGTCAAGCAGATTTAGACTTGGTATCTTTTTGTTTGATTTTTATATCCTGTTTCTCAATAGCATATTTTCCTCAATGATCTCAAGGCCATGAGTATTTCTAAATTTTTTGAATTTGTCATAGCTGAGATTTTTCATTAATAGATTAGCAAGATTATTTTTCTCTTCAATGTGCAAGGGTGAATTCTTTTTATTGTTGCCTAGATCTCTAATATAGTGGTAGTAGACATCAATATACTTCAAGCATTTTTCTTGTGCAGAGTTTGAGCTCAAGAAGATAGATTCTATATTATCACTACATAAAGGAAGAGTGAAAAGCTCATATCCAAGTTCTCCAAAGAGATTTTTAATTCACATCAACTGGTGTGAGGCTTTGGAAAGTGCTACATACTTAGCTTCAGTAGAAGAAAGAGCTATGACCAATTGACAATGAGAAGTCTATATAACTACACAGAAGCCAATATTAAGAAAGTAACCAGAGGTGCTCTTCCAAGTTCTAGGATCACTAGCAAAATCAGAATCTGAATAGCATATTATCCTCTCTTTTTTAGCACTATCAATAGTCAAGTGATATTCTCTCATTGCCAAAAGATAGTGACAAATATAATAGGCTTTTTGGAGATGATCCAGTGAAGAATTTGTAGTGTGCTGAGATAACTTAATAACTACAAATGTGATATCTGGACATGATCTGATCATCAGGTATAGAAGGGACCCAATCATCTACTGGAATTTGGAATGTAATTGGAGATTGACTGGGCTATCATTTGAAAGCAGCTGATAAGCAGCTGGGAGAGGAGTTTGAGCCAGAGCAGTTTTAACACTGTAATGCTCAAGAACCTTGTTCAGATAGCTGACTTGATAGTTCTGGATTCAATCCCAGCTAAGGTCAGGGGTACCAGTGAGCAAAGCATGATGGCTTAGCAATAATCTGGGTAACATCAAAGTGAAGAGACATAGTCTGGATGGGGCCTGGGTGGTTTTGGTTTGATGCAGTTGCTTGCACCCTCTGGGGTTTAAGCTGGCTTTCAGTACCTGTCAGAGAGGGCTCTTGAAGAGTAACCTGACTTGTTAGCTGTGCCTTGTGTCATGCACTAATAGTCACACTGTAACAGTGTGGTATATGTGTATGCTCTATCTAAGACTGATATACTGGCTGAAGGTGTGGTGCTCTCTTGGTGAAGGAGCTTAATTGGGGACATATCTCCAGCCATACTGAAAATAGAACATGATAAACAAGGGAATACAAGATAAAAACAATCTAACCTGATAGATCTGCCCATATGAGTTCCATCAGGACAGGACACCCTCTACCTGTTCAGATCTGGTACATCTGGTTGAACTCCATAGTTCAGGCTGTTAGTAGGCATAACCTAATCTCCAGATCAAGACAACACATCTGTGACCTTGGGATCAATCCAGTAATGGTGTCTTGCAAGGCATAGAGCCCAGACAGTTATAACTACAGTAATCAGGCCTGTAGGGGCATAATGAACTGGCTGCTGGGTAACAGAAAGAGATAGTGCCTGGACCATAGCAGTGTGACTAGAAAACACCACACTGGCTTAAGAGGACTAAATCCTATGCCAGTTAGCCTAGTATAGTTAAAATAATCAGGTTCTGGCTTAAGTTGATTCTATGTCACACATAGGTGTAAGGGTTTCCCACAAGGGGCCCCCTAGATAGGTTTCTGATACTGCTGTCATCATTACCAATAGTAGTTTACCCAATAATCACAACTGGCAAGCAAATGCTTGCTATCAAATTTGGTGCAATGGCATCCTCATACATTCTCTTGCACTCACCAATAGACACTGCACAGCTCCAGAAGCTGAACTTGCCACTCAACAATTTGCTATTCACAAAGCAGTGTCTATTCCTGATGTCAATCATGTTATTCTTGTCACTGACCACCTTGCCTCTTCACATGCTCTACTTGACCCTGCACCACATAGTGGCCAAAATCACTCACTCATTGCAGCAAAAGCCCTATGCCCATGGCTAGAATGCTCTAGATCTCAGTCTATTGTGTTCTGGTATCTCCTATCTAAAAATGTCCAATGTGATTGCAATACTGCTGACAACAAGCCTGGACTATCATGTTGTATGTTGTTCTTATGGCCAAATCAAACCATAGGCATGCTGGGTTGCACCCTAGCATCTCCATGTCTTGCTTATGCAAAAAGACCACTGACTCCTGCCTTTGTAAATAACAAAATCTATTCTTCAACAATGCCCAATATTGTGGGCATTTGTTTCTTATGCTTCATCACAAGCACCCTCTGCATGACATCATCCTACCACAATATCATAATGGTGGCTCATGGCTAAAGGAACTCAGGATGTCCTATAGTCTAAATGCTGATGACATTACTTCTATTACCACTAACTTCAATATCATCACATGCATTGTTCATGCTATACTCAACCATGCTCCCATCAGGTTATACAGGGCCCAGTTCTTCCCTTGTGAGTCTACCACCTGTTGTTGTGGCTTCTGGATGGAGTCTCATGAACACATCATCATCAACTGTCCCCTCTATCATAGAGAGGTTGAACATATCACTATGCTAAGTCAATTTATTGACTTTCTCTCATACAATCCACAAGTGTTTGCATTCAACTCTGATGCTTAATCATTTTCTCCTTCTTCTACTCCTATACAACATGCTGGGTTGTGCTCAAGTGTCTCCATGTCCCCTCCACAAATCCACTTCCTGTCAGGTCCAGTCATTCATATAGTACCAGTAAGTAATTCTGCTTGACTTTAGACAATCTCCATATAGATCTCTTTTCTTTTGTCTCATTTCTTTTTCTCTGATAGTACTACTGCTTTCTAGTAATTCTGGTAGTTTTAATGTATATACTCTGTTCATACAAGTATTTAGTTAGTTTTCTATTTGAGTTTGGATTTTTTCTAGCTTAGTCCTGTACTTAGTTAGGTGCAGACTACAATTGAGCATTGTGTAATAAATTGTTGATTTAAAATAAAATAAAATAAAAAGATAGCTGACTTGATCAATGAAGATCCATCTATTTTTGCCATCATATGTAATGCATATGCCAAGAAATTCCTTTATTTCTCCTTAGTCATGACATTCCCAATGCTTCATAAATTGAAGCTTTTTAGCATGAAGCAGAGTAGTGTTCTTACCCATACAAAGCATGTCATCAATGTAGATGATTGCATAAATGTATTGACCAGTCTTTTTGTCAAGATAAACATAGACACTAGCATCAGATTTGTATTGCTTAAAGCCAAATTCAAGCATACTTCTCTCTACCAGACTAAGCCAGCTTGCTTAAGGCTGTACAATGCATGGTCAAGTTTCCACACTGGATGCTTTTTTCTAGGAATATAAAATCCCTCAGGTTGCTCTATGTAGATTTCCTCATCTAGTTTGCTATATAAATAAGCAGTATGCACATCTACAGACTCAATGTTCATATCTTTGAGCACAGTGAGCATGAGCATGACATGAGTAGTTTTCAAGCCCTTCTTTCCCACATACTGTCACTATTGATTTATTGAGATTTTGAGCTATATTTTCTTTTGCATGCTATGTCTAACAATCCCAGTGGTAGTCAGGCTGGCCCTTCCTGTCTCTCTTGGGCTGGAGGCATCAGTTTTGATGAGGAGATCACAACTACTGGGATGAGTGATACTTGCATGTCCTCCTCCTTTACACCTGCTCCTTCTGAGCCCGAATCCCCATGCCCACTGGCCCATGTCTGGGTTGGAAAGCCCACAGGAGAGCCTCTCAAGCAGGCCTCACTCCCCATACACTGAGGGTTGCCCTTTGTGTGCCCATTCAGACCTTAGAGGGTACTTTTACCTCTGTCTCCTATCATGTTCCCACTGGTGTAGAACCAGGTCTGGTGTTCACTCTCACTCCTGCTCCCTGCCTGCTGTCTTGTCCTGACACAGTTCCTCCTGGCAAGGACATCCCTTCTGCTGATAACTCCCACAATGTTGTGGGGGCTCTTAGCAATATCGCTGCAGCACTCAACTCTTGGGGCAATAAGCTTTGGGCTGTTGAAGATGATAAGGCCTGTATTGCTCTCAAGCTTGGATCATTTGTGAAGGGCTTCATCTCCAAAGGGTGGCATAAGCTGCCCTTCCCCACTATGTCTGTTCCCCAGGGTACACCTCCTGACCTCAAGTCCATGCTGGCTGCCTTTGTCCCCCAGCCACCTCAGGCCTCCAGATCCACAGGTCAGCTGAGTCAGCTGATCCAGCTCTTTCTTCTTCTTTCCAGTCTATATATGCATCCTCTTTAGAGGCCACTGCTCATCCTTTGGCTTTCTGCCCTCAGGCTCCTCCTCTCAGGCCATCTCAGTCTTTTAAGCACCCTGCTCCCTTTTTAGCCCTGGCCCCTAAAAGGTCATATACTGATACTGTGCATGACATCACTGCTTTGGTCAATTTGGCTAAGATGGTGCCTGATCTTCCATCTGATTGCATTATTGCAATACATCAGGCTTCTGTTCCTCCCCTTCCTTCTAGAAGAAAAGTGAAGTCTACTGTTGCTGGGCCCTCCCAGTACCAGATTCTTGTCAAGTCTGAGGCAGTTGTTTCTGCCTCAGTCTTTCCTTCTCTGGTTGGCATAGCTAACCAGACCCTGGCCAAGGGTGACCTTTGGGTTGACTCTTGTGTTACTGCTTATGGGGGGATTTCTCTCCTCATTTTCTGTATTGCAACTGCTGAAAAAATTCAGCTGGTCACTTCTGCTGTTCATAAGCATCTGGGCCAGTAGGTCCAAGCTACTTTTCTATTGTCATGGTCTTATCTTAAGATTGTTGATGTTTCTTATTTTTTTCTGAGCACCACCACTCCTGTGGACTCAGATTATGTGAGAGAAGTCATGGTCAAGTCACACATAGCCTCTTCTTTTGTCCTCACTAACTCTCCCAGGGTTATGCAGAACTCTGCACATTCAGACTCAGCTACAGTCTGGTTTGACATTGTCAACTCCCAGTCAGGTGCTTCTGCTAAGTGCCTGATCAACTCTTCCTTCCAATTTGGCCCAGCCTCCTGCTCTGTGCAGGCAGCCCAGTCTCATGCCAGTATCCTGGTGTGCCAGTGTTGCTGGTGCTGGGGACACTCTATCTGCACTTGTCATTCACAGACACTCTGTTGTCCACAGTGCTCTGGGTCCCACTCTGAGGCCAATCACTGTCTTCTTGCCAGTTGTTGTTGGGGCAACCCCTTGGCTAACCCCCCTGTGCCAGCAACTATTGAGGAAGCTCCATGCTCTCACACTGCTCACTGTGTGAACTGTGATAGTGATCACAGCACAAGCAACCAAAAGTGCCCATACTGGTGGTACCACTTTGACCAGGACTGATTAGCTCAAAGGGCTAATTAGAACTGAGAGGAGTGGATGGCCACATCAGGTGTGACTTCCAAGAGGCAGGAGAACAAATGTCAGGATAGGGCAGTATTCTGGCATCAGTGCAATTGCTGAGCACCTCCTGATCATATCTGTTAGATCAAGTACTCATCATTTAGATAGTATCTGGAGAGTGGGAAAATTATTTTTGGACAGATATGGGCATGTTGCAGAGTGGCTATAGCTTGTAGTATGTAGTACTGTCTGATTCATGTATTTATCATAGTCTTTGGGCATCTATAACCCAGGAGCAAACTGCTATTGCACACCACTATGTAAATTTCTGAATTAAAAACAAAAAAAAACAAAAAACATAAGTAGTTTTATAACACACAACTGGAGAAAATAATTCATCATAGTCAATACCTTCAACTTGAGAGAATCCACATGCTACAAGTTGAGAATGAAGATGTCCATCAGACTTTTTAAGGAAAACCCATCAATTTTTAATTGCTTTGTGATTTGCAGAGAGCAGGACTAAGTGATATACCTGATGCTTTTTCAGGGCATCAAGCTCTTCCTTGCAGACATCTAACCATTTTGTGCATTGTTCAGGCAGTAACTTTTTAAGGTCAGCAAACACTTCACATCCAGATATTTCACTGAATTCTGGATTATACTCTGTGTTTAACAACATTGTCATGCATTTTACTCCCCCTTCCTTCACAATCCATGCCATTTCAACATCCCACATGGACTTGTCAAGGTCCTTGTCCCAAACTGGACTTTATCTAATACAATCAAGCATCTGAGACAGCTCATTGAGCAGATCATTCTCATCTTGAGGAACTCTCCCTGAAGTAGGTTGTGGAGAAATAGTCACAGTAGGGTCATTCCAGAATGAAGGCTGTGAAGGTTCAGTGACTTCAGACAGAGTCTTATTCAGATGTGTGAGAATGTCAGTTGCTAGTCTCTTTCTGTATACACTATCTTCCTTCACCAAAGGTTTAGGAACATGTAATAATCTCCTTGGTTGTTTTTCCAGTCTAGTTTGCAATGAAGCTGGAAAATCCCTTTCACTCATGAGGTGGGGTAAGCCAGTAACTACAGGAGGAATATAAGGTTGCCAGGTATCAAACAGTGAAAACTGCAGAACAATAGGAGGAATTGAAAATGTGGGAAGGTCAAGAGGTCTTCTGAAAGAAGGCATAGGAATATCTGGAGACAGAGAGGAAAGAGTTGAAGAATGCAATCTGGAAGGACCAGGCATTGGCTGTTGAACAGATGGTTGAATTTATAGAGGAGGATAAGTTATGTAGGGGTGGAGGCAGTGTAGGTATTTTAGATGGAACACCAGCAGGAGCAGGAGTCAGAGTGGGAGGTTGCATCAGATGACTCAGCTTACTCAGCCTCAGTGGAAGGTCCCATTCAAATGGATTAAATAGAGCAGTCACATCACTCTGAGATGTACTAGGAGCAGGTGGAGGTGGTGCATCTTTTAAGTCTTGGTGAGACTTTCCAACACAATAAAGAAACCACTCTTTATTGAATAAAGCTATGAGACTAACAAAAATAGAATTATTGTGCATGTGTCTCAGACAGCAATATACTTTTGAGCCATGCTCATATTCTAGGAAGATCATAGGTTCAGATTGAGTGCTAAGTTAATTTTTGCACAATTTCTGTGGGATAAAGACATATGTGCCACAGCCAAATACTTTAAGATAACTTACATTGGGCTTTTGCCCAGATGTCACTTCTACAGGAGTTTTCCAATCAAGACATTGGACAGGAGTCCTATTATAGATATGGATAGTAGTGCTCATTGTGAATTCCAAAACGAATTCAGTGAGACAAGCATTCAGGTGCATAGCCTGAGCCTTCATGGTCAAAGTCTGATTCAGATTTTTTTTTTTTTTATTCAGAAATTTATATAGCAGTACATGATAGCAGTCCACTCCTGGGTGATTCAGATGTTCAGTGCATCCATTCTGTTAGTGCACATGAGGTACAGACATCTCATGAACAATTCTGTGCTTTCAACAACATAATAAATTCTGAAGATAAAAACTCTTTCTTCTGATCTGTACAGAGTCATTTAATTAAGAGACTGCTCTGCATTTCAATAAGTGCTTTAAACTCTTTGAAAGCAGCTACTGTCTCTGACTTATACCAAAGGAAGAAAACTCAGGCATGAGAAGAGAAATCATCAAGAAGAGTTAAACACTACTTCTTCTGATAATAAAATTTAGTTGGGAATTCCAGAGGATCAGCATGGATCAATTCCAGATATGTCAGATCATATTTCTCCAAAGAAGAGAAGTTCTGCTAGTGCATCTTATCAAGAGTGCAACTAGGACAGATCAGATTATTCTTAGGAATTTTAATCTCTGAGATGCTGGAAGTATTTTTGGTATAGTGCCTGAGAACATTTCTCAAAGGATGACTGAATTGATGGCACCAGATGCTCTAATTGGGATCATGCATAGTCATAACATTGTTGATTGAAGAAGACCTAACAATATTGCAGTGAAGCTAATGGAGACCTTCCCCTTTTGAGCAAGGTTTTGCAATCAAATAGGTACTTCCTGACTTGCTGAAGACATGAGTCTCATTTTTGCTCACTTCAACTCTGAAACCTCATTGCAAAAATGTGCTGAGGGAGATGAGGCAATTTGCTAAACCTAGAATATGATAAACTGACCACAACATTTGTATTTTTAGCTCACCATCAATATATAGCTCAGCCAGTACAGACCCAAATCCAATCATATTCAAGGGTGCTAATTTATTAGCAGTTTTGCACATACCAAAATTTCTGGGAGTATACTCAGTGAAATCCTTGATGAATGGGGTAAAGTGGTGAGAGGCACCAGAGTCTAGGAGCACATGATTATTGAACTTAAATTCGCTATATAAATAACGAGAAACGTATTCGTATTTATTCTCAGAGTCTGAATCTGTGATCATTCAAGAAAACTGTACAGGATCAAGCAAAGATAGAACTCAAAGAGGGCATCTCTGATCAACAGATGAGCTATTATATACAAAATCATCAAACAAGTCTATTATATTCAGTCTATCAGAGTATCAAACTCCATGTGGTGTCCTATAGAACAACACTGGCATGGAAGCTCTTGAGTAAGCCTGAGAGAGTAGAGACACTCAATCTCAGTGGCCTGACCTTAGATGGTTCCATTATCCAAGCCATAGTTAGGACTGTGAGATCTCATTAGAGATCATCATCTGTGAGAATAAATCTGATACATATTATCACCAAGTAATACTATATCAGTGTTGGGGGCAGAAGACAAAGTAGGCAGGACTGTAGGGGCAATTGGTGATTGAGGAGGAGGAAGAGAGATGATAAGCTTGAGCAATGAGAAAGAGCTGAAAATAGGAGAGTCTGCATGAGTAGCTACTATGGAGACTGATGATGTAGCCCTAAGACATTTATCCCACAAATCAAGTGCCTTCTGGCCAGCAGCCTGGTAGCACATCTTCTTAAATTGAAGCCTCTTAACAAGACACTCCCCAACCAGTATGCTGAGGCATTCTGCCAACAGACATAGTAGAACAGTAGACTCAATAGCACATGATGCCCTAGTGTCATTAATCTTTTGCCAGATTGCCAGATCAAAGGACCCAAGACTTTGAATTCAGAAATGATGGCCAGCATAGCAACTGTGAAAGCCAAAGAGGTGACATAAGTATTGTCTGAGCTGGTGGCAACAGTAGGCAATTAGATCTCACTATCAGTGATATTGGCCTGTTGGCCCTTTTCTCCTTTACCATGCTTGCATTGCTTCTTCTTCTTTTTATCACTGCCACCAGAAGACTGTTGGTTCCTAGAAGACAGACTAGAATTGGTGTTTCCCTGCTGCTGTCCTTGTAGATGTTGCTGCTGCTGATCTAAAGAGCTAGTGTGTGACTGCTGCTGGGGGCACTGTTTCTGCTGCTGATCTGAAGGGCCAGCATGCAACTGCTGCTGCTAATTAGGGTTTGATGGACCCTTATACCTCATGCCAGTGTGTGATATGTTAGCCTCATTCACTTTGACTGAGTGCTAGTATTGTCAATGTGTGACAATAGCAGATCAGACTGAAACAAAGGTGATTGTTGCCAGGGGATGGGTTTGAAGATAAGTGAAAATGACATGAGACTACTTTTAAGGAACTGCATTCAACAAATTCATTGCATGAATAAAACTATCAATTGCAATTGGGAGATTGCTCCTCTCTAAATGTGAGTATGCATTCTCAAGCAAGGCAAGTTGTGAGGACAGCTCAACATTGGAATCAATACAAAATAAGAGCATGTATTGGTAATTAGTGAAGATGGAGGCAGCAGAGTGAGTTCCAAAAAGAGTTGTCAAATATATCTAGAGAAGTGCAGAAGTTACCTGCTAATGATGGAGAAGGTGGCTTGACAGCCAGTTGTTGATCATACTATGTGCCATATAATCAAGAGAGGTCTAATTAGTATGGGCCTCAAGAGATTCAGCAGTGTACATAGCCAGAACAGCTTATGTTGTCTATATGGCAGCAACAGCAGCAGTTGCTACAATGAGCTGGAGTAACACACAAGTTCCATCAATAATGTCAAAGGCAGTGTATATAATACTCTAAATAGTGGTTCTTGAGAGAATATTCATCATCAATTTGGACTATTCAACCCAGTTCTTCTCTCTGATCAAAAGAGGAACATTAGCAAGAAGACTATAGGTAGACATAGCAATCTAAATAAAATCTAAATCAGTGATTTGTCTAAATGAACAAAACAAAGTAATTATAGGCTGCTAACTATATGCCTAATATGCACAGAGAATAAATTTGGGCAAGTTGAAAGTTTGGCAGAGATATTGTCAACAACTAACAACAAGTTACAACTATCCCAGCATGTCAGCAGGTGTGAAAGACATCTCAGTGACAACACACTTGGCAGTTGGGGCCCATAACCTGTTGAAAGCAATACAAAGTGTAGTACAGTACTAAGAGTTAGACAAACTAGTCACTTACATTGAAGACAGTTAGTAGAGCTCAAAAGTATAAGCAAAGTGTTGAGATAGCAGAGAACAACAGTAGAACACAGAGAGGATAGAATTCACTAAGAAATGACAGTGGTATACTACCTACTTAAATACTAAAAGGAAAGTATATGTGTAAGCAATAATAATCTACCTATAAGGAATTGCATGTACTACTACAGCAAATAGCAATAAGTGAGTAATGCTATGGAGTTCTAGGGCATAGTAAATGCATAATGCAAGGAGTCCATATACTTGCAATCATAAACATAAATATAGGATACTCTAATAGTATATGTGCTAATAATAGATAGATGTATAGAGCATTTACTTAAGTCAACACCCTCTTCTCAGCCTGCTTGGTCCACCAAGTACCTCCCTCCTCCCTCTAGTATCAAGCATAGCTATACTGACACTGTTTATGATATCACATCTTTAGTCAATTTGGCCAGGACTGTTCTCAACCTCCTCTCTGATTGCATTATTGCAATGTACTAGACATCTGTTCTCTCAGCACTCTCAAAGCACAAAATCAAGTTGACTGTCCCCAGTCCCTCCCACTGCCAGATATTGGTCAAGATAGACCCTCTGCCTTCCTCCTCTCAGTTCCTGGCCCTCATTGGGGCAGCCAATCACTCACTCAGTAAGAGTGATCTTCAGATCTTTTTTTTATTTTTTTAACTCAAAAATTTATATACCAGTGCATGATAGCAGTCCAGTTGCAATGACTACAATAGTATGCTACAATTACTATACAAGGAACTGAAATCCCTCCCAGCTCAGCTGAATATGGCAGCCTACACCCAAAACAGGCCCTCCCTACACCCCAAGATAGATGAAGAGCAAACAAGATCCCTCTCCCTCACCCCTATGTCAAGCGAGAAGTAAGTGCTAAGGAGCAACTAGCACAGCCCCCATCAGCTGCCAATGCCAGACCCCCAAGGAGCCCTGCAGGGCCTCCTAGAAACCCAGTGACTGCTGAAGAGTGGCTGCACCATTCTTATCCTCCAGAGAGGTGTGCAAAGGAGAACATACTGGGGTTCTCTTTGCAAAACTCCAGCAGCTCCTTCCAAAGTCTGGGGAAGCACCAAAGTGATCTTCAGGTCAACTCTTGCTACTTCACTTATGGGGAGATCTCCTTTCTCATGTCTCGAGTCACCTCCTAGGCTGAGATAGATTTGGTGAAGGCTGATATCACACACCTCTCTGTTGCTGAGAGTGGAGTTGAGGCTGCTCTTTCATGCTCACAATCTTATCTCAAGGTCATGAAGGTTCCTTTCTTCAAGGTAGATAGTAGTTAGATCACCACTGATGATGTATGGACAGTCATAGAGAAGTCCTACTTGGCTACTTTCTTTATCCTTACAAATAGCCCCCAGGTTATGTGCAACTCCTGACATGCTGACACTATTACTGTGTGGTTTGACATGCTTGATTCTCAATCAGGCACTACTCTCAAGTGCCTGATTGGTACCTCATTCCAATTCAGCCCAGCCTGATGCTTTGTGTATGTGGCCCACTCTCATTCTGGCATCTCTCTGTGTCAGCATTGCTAGCACTGGGGACACTCCACCCATGCCTGTCACTCTCAGACCCCCCAATACTCCCAGTGTGCCAGTCCTCATACTGAGGCCAGTCATTAACAACATGTGTCCTGCTGCAGAAGTAATCCCTCTGTGAAGCCACTCCAGGACCTGATCCTTGCAGAAGCCCCATGCCTGCATACTGCATGCTGTGTGAACTGTAAGAGGGAATACAGTGCAAGTGACCAACATCATTATTTTGATCAGGCTTGGTTGGCTAAAAAGTTGGCCTTGTCTGAGAGGACATTGGAGCTGAATGCTATATCTCAGAAGACAGCAGAGGAGGAGCACAGAGATAGGAGAGTGCTTAACTGGTGCTGCTGAAACCTTGAATTTCATCATAGGCCCCCATCTGAAGCTGAGTAGGGTGAGGTGGTATTTGTACAATGCTGATTGTGATGGATATTTACATGGTTCTGATCTGTTATGTGTTTTTGTAGTTACTTTTAGTTGTACTCCTGTAATGGTATCCTGGGCTACTAACCCAGGTGCAAACTGTGATTGAGCTATGTAATAAATTTCTGATTTTCTTTTTTTTTAAAAAGAAAGGCTCCATCAATCTCTGTCATGATGGGTGTTAAGTTCTGGACAGGATAGAGAGAGAATAAGTGCAGAAGGGTTGAAAAGGGTCAGAAATGATCAATACAGAGACAGAGGCAGAGAAAGAGAGAAAGGCACAAGATCAGAGAGGGTCAGAGGGAGTTGGGAATGGACCTTGGCTTCAGCTTATGTGCTGCACTGTTCCACTGCTGATGGTCTAATTTAGGAACACAGAAGAGCAAGGACTTAGAGGAAATCAAGAGGACGAAATAGTTTTAAGTCAGAATAATTAAGGATGTCAAACTAAGTCAATTATCAGACTGGAGAATACATGACTGTAATCTGCTACTTATATACCTATAGAAAATATTGAAAAGTGATAAACAAAGAGTAGAATCAATGGAAAAGCTACATGATGTGATGGACATGTGATGAAGACAACAAGGATGTAGGAGAGATCTATTAAGAGTAAGTATATGGAAAGAGATGGGCAGTGACATGTGAAATATGAATGAAATCATAAAACAGTGGGTGTAGTATAAAAGGAAATATGAATAATAAAGTGAAAACATCAGTATTGAGTGGAAAAGGCATAAAAGGAAAAATAGTAACTAATAATCAGCAGAAATAAGAGGTGAGCAGAAGTGAAGAAGAGTGAATCAGAAAGGTGTAGAAGTATATGGAAATATTTGGAAGTGAATAATATACAAAGGAAATGGTAAGGTTTAAAATAGTAGGAATAGAAAGGGAACCCAGTGAAAATAATCAGTAATAGTTGGAACTGATCTGAAGTGTATGAGTTGTAACAATGGGCTACATCTCTTCAAAGTCATTTGACCTGTCTTTTCTGGTTCAATGCTGCATCTTGATCCTGAATATTATTAAACAAAAAGAAACTAAGAACATGCTCTTTTTTTTGTTTTTTTTAAATCAAAAATTTATTACACAGTGCTTGATTGCAGTCTGTATCTAACTATGTGCAAGTACAAAGCTAGAAATAGTTACACAAACAAACAGAAAAGAAGAAAGGAGCCAAAACTATGAAGTATCAGGATGTTGGACTAAAAGCACTAGAGACATAACAGAAACAGTGCTACTATTGGGGAATATGAGACTAGAAAGTACAAAGAGAAGAGTCTGAGAGCAGACAGCAGAAAACAAGACTAAAGTCAAGTCAAAAGAGAGATTACTGATATGACACAGCTATTAGCCAGGATGCAGAGAGGGAAGTGAAGACACAGAGATGCTAAGGTGCAACCTAGCATGTCGATGAATGGGAGTGACAGGAGAAGATGTAATTAGAGCATTAGCATTAAAAGCAAACACTCAGGGGTTATAAGAGAGGAAGTCAATGAATTGACTTAGCATATGGATAGAAGTGTCTTCTCTAACATATAGAGGACATCCAATGACTATGTGTTTGCATTATTTAATGAAGAATCTACAATAACAGTTAATGGCTTCACAAGGAAAGAAATAGCTCCTATAGGTGCCAATAGAGGCATGATTGGTAATGGTATGGACTGCTTGAGTAATGATGTTGAAATTTGTGACAATATGACTCAGATTGTCACTATCAAGAGAGTAGGAAGAGCAGAGTTCTCAGAGCCAAGAACCTCTATTATGATATTGTGGGAGGATGATGTCACCATTGAAGTATTTGCTGTGCAGCATAAGAAAAGAATATCCACAATATTGGGCATTATTGAGAAATAAGTCTTGCTATGATTTGAGACAAGAATCAGTGATTTTCTTTTGAAGGAATGACATGGAGATGCTAGGGCACAATCCAGTATGTCAATGATTTGACTTGGCAATGAGGTGGACTCTGCATAGCATACAGCAGGTGAGCCCAGGCCTATTGTCAGGCATGTTGCAATAACATTGAGTACTCTTAGAAGGAATATACCAGAACCCAACAGATCAGGTTCTAGAGTGGCCTAGCCATGGGTATACAGCTTTAGCTGTAGTCAATGAGTAATATTGGCTGGGATGGATGGAGGGGTCTAGAAGGGCTCTAGATGAAGTAATGTGATCAGTAAGAACTGCAATGTGATCAATTCCAGAAATAGAGGTAGTTTTGCAAATTGTAAAACATTGCACTGCAAGCTTGGCTTCAGGAGCAGTGCATCATCTATTAGGTAGGGTGAAGGAATAAAGAAGGGTTCCATTGGTCCATATTTGGTAACATACATTAGATTGCATATTAAAATAGTTGGGAACACTGTTTTCAACAACAACAACAGAAATATTGGAGAGAGTGTGGAGACAGGAAAGCTCTACATCAAGGCAATAAAAGTGTGTGCCAAGCATTTTGAGACTTGATCTGTCAAAATCACATTCCTTCTTTCCCACACACCACCATCATCATTCACAGTTTTGGTTGTATTCTAGCTCACTATATCTGATACAAGCTAGTATATACATAATTTGAAGAATCATCCTTGAGATAAGGATGTCAAAGAGTCTGAGACTGAAATGTCAAGCCCAACTCCATCTCAGGGGGGTAATGCTAAGATGGTAGGCCCCTCTACTCCTCATGCTTTGGTTCTCTCTGCTGGGCCTCCTGAACCCATCATACCTGTCTCTTACAAGGACAAAGACAAGAAGAAGCATAACTCAGTTGTTGCTGAGCTCACACCTCCTCAGCCCCACCTGGCATCTTCTGCATCATGCCTGGCTACTTCCACCCCTCCTACTGTAGGCCTTTCTCCTGAGGCAAGTGTCTTTGTCCCTTGTCCTCCCCTTAGTCATATCCCTCATCTTGATTGGGACTCTCTTTTTCTCCACCCCTCTGCTGATTTAGTGGAGAGTGTGTCTCATCTCAATTCTATGCTAGCATCTTTGGCTAGCAAGGCTTGATCTGATGAGTAGGACTATATATGTCTTGCTTGTGCCTTGTCAATGACAGTGAGGTATATATTTGCTTTGCAGTAGTATAACCTGCTTTTCAATGACTCTTCTAACATGCCTACCTTGGCTTAGGCCTTGTGTGACATGCTTTCATATGATACTCTATAGTGTCCTCCTCTGGTCCATAGTACAGCTAAGTCAGCTGGCCCTGCTCCCTCTGCCCCAGCACATGGTCCTCTATCTGAGACTACTGCCCATCTTCCTCCAGCTCCTAAGCCCACTCCCCTTCCTAGGCCTTCTCAGTCCTTCAAGCACCCCCCTTCTCCTTCCAGTGCTAAGCATTGTTACAGTGAATTTTCAATTAACCTTACAAGGCATGATTACAGTGTAAGATAACACTGTACACCAAGTAACAGTAACATTCAACAATTCCTCTAAGTAATACAGACTATGTAACATCAGTGTGCACATATTGCAAAGCCAGTGTATATCTTGAACCAACAATCACAGGTAGTAGCAGCTATGGAATGGCATCAAGACTTAGCAGCAGCAGTCAGGATGTGAATCCTATGACCAGTCATAAGTTCTGAGTCTCTAACTTGAGAAAATAATTTGGTCTCTATGATTGTGAGAAGTCCTTTACTATATGCATGCACATATGTGCTGATACAAAATGATCCAACAGACCCAGAATGATATGTTGTTTATGATTGCTGAGCTTCATGAAGCACATCTTGACAAATCCAGAATTAGTAGAGTTCCCTAGATGACTTGCCAGATCTACTGGAGTCAAGTTTGGCTCTCACACTGAGCCAATCATAAAATGAATACAGAATAATTTCACATGAGCATGTGCTCCTGTTTTTCTGTCATATTCTGATTGGACAGTTCTTAGAATAACACTCATTTAATGTTTCACATCATATTGTAATGTCATCATAACTTTGTATTTGTTTTAACTCACTTTTGAATATATAAACCACCTCTTAGGACATATATCTGGCAAGAAACCCACTTGCTATGGCTGTGCTCTGATGATTGTGTATAAAATGATCATCTAAAGTGTGTGCTTAAAAGTATATTGAAGTTTCTTCAGTCAGAGCACCAGTAGTAGAGAAATATAAGCCAGAACTACATTGTATAAATGTCAGATTCAATAAGTTGAGAACTACAAGCCCAATTACAACAATTGGCCCCTTGTGTATTACATCTACCAATTGGCTTCGAAGATGTCACACAGTTGGAGTCAGTGCACCTGAGATGTTTTAGTGTGATCTGTAGTGTTGAGTGTAGCTCCTCAGACATTCTTGTTGCATTAACTTGAGTTCTTTGGCACTTATAGTAGTTGTGGTAGCTCCATAACTTGAGTCTTGAAGTTAAAATTGATTAGTGTCTTGTGCTGCAAGCTCTCTATTACAAATGCTCTCCTGACTTGTCTAAGTCATCCCCAACATTCTAATAACTTTACCAATCCTTTTTATCTGTGTTTCCTCTTTGAATATTGTCTCTATTGATTTATCTCCCCATAAACTTGCATTACAAGCCACAGTTTGTGATTTAATGAATATACCTTTATTCCTACACCACCAATTACATTTCTGCCTCTTTAGTGTAGTTATGCTGATACTGTTCACAACATCACATCTTTGGTCAATTTGGCCAAGACTGTCCCCTCTCTCCCCTCTGATTGCATCATTGCAATGCATCAGGCATCTGTTCCCCCAGTACTTCCTAAGCACAAGATTAAGTCAACTGTCTCCAGTCCCTCTTGTCACCAGGTGCTGGTCAAGATCAATCTACTCTCTTCCTCCTCCCAGTTCTTGGCCCTTGTTGGTCCTGCCAACTGTTCTCTGGATAAGAACAACCTTCAGGTCAACTCTTGTCATTTTGCTTATGGAGGGATCTCCCTCCTTATTTCTTGTGTTGCCTCCCAGAGCAAAATTGACCTAGTGAAGGTAGGTGTTCAGCACCTCCTCTCTCTCACTGAGGGTGGAGTCAAGGCCTCTCTTCTATGCTCACAGTCTTATTTTAAGGTCATGGACATCCCCTTTTTTAAGGCTGATGGCCAGCAGGGCACTGCCAATAACATATAGGCTGTCATGGGGAAGTCCTATATGGCAGCTTCCTTTACTCTTGCAAATAGCCCCAGAGTTATGTGCAACTCCTGACATGCCAATATCACTACTGTGTGGCTCAACATTCTTGACTCCCAGTTGAGCACTACTGCCAAGCACCTGATTGGCACCTCTTTTCAGTTCAGTCCAGCTTTATGCTTTATGCACACAGCCTGCTCTCACTCCAGTGTCCCTTTGTGCCAACATTGCTAGTGCTGGGGACATTCCACCCATGCCTGTCACTCTCAGGCCCCTCAATGCCCCCAGTGTGCCAGTTCTCATACTGAGGCTGGTCACTGCAATCACACTTCCTACTGCAGGAGTAACTCCTCTGCCAAGCCACCCAAGGAACTGACCTCTGTGGGAGCTCCATGCCTGCATGCCATATGCTGTGTGAACTGCTCTGGGGAGCACAGCACTAGCAACTGATGATGTCCTTTCTAGCATCACTGTTTTGACTGAGAGTGGTTGGCTGAAAGGTCAGCCCCCTCAGACACTCAGGAGGCATTCCAGGAGATCTCCCAGAAGACAGTGGAGGCTGAGCACAAGGGTAGGCATGTGCTTGGCTGTTGCTGCTAAAACTAAAATATTGACACAGGCCCCCATTACTTAATAAAGAGGGAGATATTTGATCTAGCTGAATTCAATAGATGTGTGAACTCTCTAGCTGTATTGTACCTCATGTAGTCATCTATGGCCTTCCCCTGTAACAGTATCCTGGGCTACTAACCTGGGGGTGGACTGCTATTGTGCACCACCTTATAAATTTATGACAAAAAAAAAAAAAGAAAACCTATCAAAATCAAAAAAAGAAAAGCAATCAGAAAAATTGTCTAAAATATGAGAACCAGGAAAGTTATCTGGATCAAGAGGTTTGAAAATCTCTGTATTATTGAGCAACATCATGTCAGCCTCTATTGCTGACCCCTCCACCATCAGTTTCTCTTTGTTAGACATAAGGTCAATTTATCTGGGATGAGAAAGAGCACCCTTGGCATTTGAAGTGCTGAGGATAGTGTGAATGATATGAGAACAATCCAGCATAGCATAACAGAGGCTGGACCATTTAGCAAGTTTTTTGAGATGGAAGTTGTTATGATTCTGAGTAGTTCACTCTGGATAAGACTTATGGACCATGGTAGACTGTAGTATCTATTTTCTTGTTATCTGGTATTACTCTATACTCCTTATTCTTGTTCACCCTGTGTTACTCTGTGTACCTAGTATAAGTATCTTAGATAGAGCCCTGTATTCCTTATGCTTTACCAATTGTACTTTTCTCTTATTCACCCTCAATCCTTTGCCTCTGTTACAACCTGAGTTTGCTCTTAAGGTCATAACATTTGATAAAACATCACCAACTCACCTTGCCAAATGGAACAAAGGCATAAACAAAATCAGTCCTACAGCGAGGATGATCCTGTCAGAAGAAAACACCAATATGTACTAGCAGCTAGCATAGCTGAGCAACTGGCAGATGAAGAATATATACAACAGTTATTACAGGAGAAACGAGACAACAAAACACTGGAGGAAACATCAACAGAAACAGACAAAGAAGAACTTGAACATGAACACAAAGAAGCAGAAGGAGAATCAAATAAAGAGCTTGCACAGTTATCAACAGCATTAGGATCACTCAACATTAGCAGACAATCAACATTAGAGGAAACTGACACAGAGGAATCAAGCAGCTCAGACATGTCTCAGAAACACAGGGAAGAAATAGATGCACAGTAACCACAACTACCTATCATGCAGATGACCACACAAACCCAGACCAAATCATTTATATCTGAACCAGAGTACTTCAATGGAGTAAGGTCAAAATAAGAGGATTGGTGGAGAAGTATGATGTTTTACATCACAGGAAACAACATCAATGAGAACAGATATTGAGTCATAGTGGTACTTGCAAGGATGAAAGGAGGAATGGCAGGATCCTTTGCATCTGTAATGATGAGGAATATGTTACAAGCCTCCTAGTGGCAAAATTTCAATTGCAACAATTGGGTCAAGGAACTTAAAACCAAATTCTCAGATGGAATGGGACAAGGAGAGGCTAAATGGAAGATCAAAGAGTTCAAGCAAGGATGAGTGCACATCCAAAACTTCCTTATCAAATTTGAAGTCCTCAAATGAAAAGCCAATACAGATGACACCTATGCATTATTCTTGCTAAAGAAACATGTCTGTCCAGATGTCATCAAAATTATGATGGGATATCCATCAGACTACGAGCCTACTACTTATAGGGAATGGATGGATGCTATCAGTGTTGTTGGAAAAGGATATGAGTTTACAGAGATGAAACATCAGCATACTGCAGAGAGTGGTATTACCTATGGAGAAAGGGGCCAATCTATAGAGATTGGGCAAATAGCCCCTCACTATGTGGACAAAGGCAGCCCCAAGTGCTACAGCTGTGGCAAGTTTGGCCATATTGCAAAGAATTGCCCAGAACTAAAGACCACATGTGCTCTAGCCAACAAAGTCCAGTGCTATAATTGTGGCAAATTTAGATATATCTCAAAATACTGTAGACTACCATGATGAAACAAGCCTAGAATTAGAAGATTATCAGAGGTACCAGAGGAGGAGGAAAAGCCTAAGGAGGAGGGTTTTTTGGAAGGCTCAAAGTAAGATGTGTAGACTTTCAAGCCTATAATCATAGAATTTCTGTTCTACAACCATCACAATATATTATTCCCCAATGATGAAATTTGAAGTGTGAACTTCTCACAAAACCTACAGTAAATCAACAAGAAATGGTCACTGCCCTCATCAATTCAGGATGTACATACACATGCATATCAGAAGATAAAGCTAAGGAACTAGGGATACTACTAAAGCCAGCCAATAAACCATTCAGAGTCTTCAATACAGATGGAAGCCCCAGCAGTCATAAACTAATTATGTACTATACAGATATTGCTCTTGACACTCAAGGCCACAAAGAACAAATTGAGGCAGTAGTCACAACATTGGACTCTCCAGATATGTTTCTGGAACATGACTGGTTAATTCATCACAACCCCAAGATTGATTGGAAAAATAATATTGTAAAATTTACAAGGTGCCCTCCCAGTTGCACTATTTCCCATCACAACATTTGTATTGGACCTCATATCTGGAAACTTCAAAGTGAGGAAGTAGATGAAGAAGAGGAAAAGCAACCGGACCCAACCACAGCTAAAGACTTGCCAGAATATATGACAGAATATACCTATCTGTTCAATAAAACCAACCCCAATTGGCTCCCTGATCATATACAATGGGATCATGAAATCAAGCTTATGGACAATGCTCCCTCTGAACTTTATGCTAAAATATGCCCTATGACACTTAAGGAGGAAGAAGAACTCAATGCATTTATTGATGAGAATCTGAAGTTCAGAAGAATACATATCTCAAAATCACAATATGCAGTCCCATGCTTCTTCATTCTCAAAAAAGATGGCTTGAAACAATTAGTACAGGATTATCAGAAAATCAATCAGTATACAGTTAAGGACAAGATGCCCATCCCCCTCATTAGCAAAGTTATGGACCATCTCAAGAATGCTAAATTATTCAATAAGTTCGACATCATCTGGGGCTACAACAATGTTCACATCAAGGAAGGCAACAAGTGGAATGCAGCCTTCTTAACCAATCATGGACTATTCAAACCAATGGTCATGTTCTTTGGACTATGTAACTCCTCTGCCATATTCTCACATATGATGACCACTATTTTCCAAGAAATGATCCATGATGGCACATTGACCAACTACATAGACAACTTTATTATTCCAGCCCAGTCAGAAGCTGAACTACAAGAATGAACACTCAGGTTCCTGAAAATTGCAGCACAACACAACCTATACTTAAAACAGTCCAAATGAAAATTTGGAGTATCTAAGATATCTATTTTGGGAGTAGAAGTCAGAAATGGAAAGGTAGAAATAGAACAACAGAAGGTTGAAGCCATAAGAAACTAGAAACCTCCTTCTAATGTCAAAGGAGTGAAAAGCTTCCTGAGTTTTGTCAACTTCTACAGGGGGTTTATTGAAGGATTCAGCCACATCACAGGCCCCTCAATGCATTGAAAGAAAAAGGGGAGTGGAAGTGGGGAAATGATGAACAACAAGTTTTCAACACCTTGAAGCAACACATCACTGAGGAACTAGTTTTTACCCTACCCCAACCTAATGGCTAATTCTGAGTAGAAACAGATGTGTCAGGATATGCAATAGGAGCCATCCTATCTCAGGAACAGGACAACAGATAGCACCCCATAGCCTTCATGTCACACACCATGAGCCCAGCAGAATATAACTACAAAATCTACAACAAAGAATTTCTTGCCATCATAGAAGCACTGCAGGTTTGGCAACAATACCTCCTAGATGCCTGCAAAATGTTCAAGGTTTGGACAGACCATGAGAATCTGAAGTATTTCAGAGAGCCTCAGAAGCTTAATGGAAGACAGATGCAGTGGTACCTCAAACAACAAGACAACAATTTTATCATTTGATATGTACCAGGTAAAACCAACACCAAAGCTGATATTCTATCTCACCACAACAAACCTGATTAGAAGGAAGAAGACAAGAGAATTGCTTTCCTCAAGAGCTTCATATGCTGAGTAACCCTGGAAGAAGACAAGACCCCCCTTTTAGTACTACTCCAAGAAACACATTTCAAGGCCCTCATCAACACCAATATAGAACAATAAATTTGGAAACATGATGTTAGAGAAACAGAGGTCCTTTGAGGGCTAGAAGACCCATCAAAATGGTTCTCTCAGATAGAAGGATTGGTCTATTACTAAGGGAGGGTTTACATCCCACCAGGAGATGACCTATGAGGATAGATCATTTGAGACTTCCATGATGTACCAGATGCTGGCCACCCAGGTCAACATCACATGCTAGAAGTGTTGTCAAGAGACTTCTGGTGGCCTGGCATGCATTGAGATGTTAAAAGATTTGTCAACAGATGCAACATTTGTCAAAGGACACAAATTCACAGAGAATGGAAAGTGGCACTCCTTCATCCCCTACCAGTCCCAACACACTCTTGGGAAGAAATCTCTGTAGATCTAATCAGCTCACTACCTCCCTCTGATAGTTATAATGCTATTCTTGTTATTGTTGACTGTTTTACCAAAATGATATGAGTAATACCCACCAACATATCATTAACTACAGGACAGCTTGCTGTACTATATTGGGACTAGATCTGGAAACTACATGGAATATCAAAGAAGATCATCAGTGATTGAGGACCACAGTTCACATCAAGGTTTATGGAAGAACTATGTAAAGCTCTTGGGATCAAACATGGCCTATCAACTGCCTATCACCCACAGACAGATGGCCAAACAGAATAGATCAATCAAGAGGTTGAAAACTTCTTGCAGAAGTATGTATCCTATAAACAGAATGATTGGATGTCCTGGCTCACAGCAGCAGAGTTCCATTACAACAATAAGCAACACTCCATGATGCATCACTCCCCATTCTTTCTGAACTATGGAAGACACCCATGGAAAGGCCACACATTGGCATTATCATCGACACCAGTAGTAGAGGACTTTGTAAAGGATTTAACCAAGACACAGGATATGGCAGTGGAAAGCATGGAACAAAATCAGAAGAGCATGGCAATTGCATACAATAAGAGAAGGAAGCAGACATAGTCCTATCAAGTTGGTGATAAGGTATGGTTAGAAGCATCCAACATCACCACAAACTGCCTGAGCAAGAAACTTGATTATTGGAGATATGGGCCTTTTCTAGTCATGGATATTATAGGGAATAGAGCCTATCATCTTGAGCTACCACCTCAGTGGATCATTCATGATATTTTTAATGAGGTTCTCCTATTACCAGCAAGAAATCCTGAGTTTACTGTCTAGCAGAAACCTCCACTGCTGCCTCCAGATCTAATCAATGCTGAGAAAGAGTGGGAAGTTAATGAAATCTGAGGTCACTGGAAATGAGGAAGAGGAGTGCAGTACCTTGTACATTGGAAAGAATACAGTGACAAAGAAGATTAATGGTTATCCAAGTCCTATCTGTCAAATGTGGAGGAGGCAATCCAGGAGTACCATGATAGGTTCTCAGAGTGAACCTAATCAGAGAGGGGGGTGAAACCTGAAAATTTGATAAAAGGCAATGTCAAAACCACAGACACAGTTAACACAACCTGGCTAACACACTAGTACTAGTCATCCCTTGTCAAGTCTACATCACTATCTTCTTAGCTGCTGCCATGGCTCTCATCATTGTTACCACTGCCTCCATTGTCACTGCCAAATATGATCACTCCATTGATTGCAATGTCATTCATCCAAAAGACCTACCTAACTGCACCCACTCCCTCCTCAATCTCAAAGAAGCCTAAGGTACCACTGCCCACTATGCCTCAAAATGCCAAATGTTCCACAGCCAAGTTCTCTCCATTAGCTTTCAGGTCTACTGAAGGAACTGCTATATCTAAAATAGGATGTGTAGATCTGGAAATGGTAGAACTTCACAACTAAGTCTTATGGGACCCTCTGTACCTATACAATGACCTCATCTGCACAATCAACTCTCTCACCATCCTGGAAGAACAATTGAAGCTCTTCACCAATACTGCCTATAGTCTTGCCACAATTCTGGCTGACCTGGAAGAAAATGCCATTGAGTTGTGTGTTGGAGAGCATCAAGGAGCAGACATTCAGAATTTCATAGAATGCATCACTGCTACACTCTGTTACATCAGGACAGCATGTCTTGTGCCCAAAGCACATTCCCTCCAATGCATCCTCGCCCAATGACTTCATGAATGTAATGAGATTGGGGAACAATTTATTATTAATCACATTACCAAGGTCATCTAATCCTATGCATGTACTGACCCATATCCTGCTCCTCCCTCCATTGGTAAATACATTCCACCTGCTCCTAGTACTATAGCAACAAATGAGGAACCTGTCAAAGAGACCATGGCTGAAAAGGATATTGAGATGGATGATTATGACTCTAGTGATACCCCTGTAGAGGGATTACTTGGACCTGCAGCCATTGAGGATGCCCATGCCCTCTACAACTTCCTCCAGAAACATGATGCTGATACCCTTAAACTAACTACTCCCACCTACTTCATCACCCCCAACTGATTTTATATGCTATAAAAACATAGAGAAAGCAACAATGAGTATTGGGCCCACATTGTTAACAAGTTCCTAGAACTCTATGGCAATTCCCAGGCCCACTTTGAGTCCCAGCATGTCATCATCTACAAAGAAGGTCCTGATAACACCCCATTCTTCATTAGTTGTGATGAGCATCACTCCCAGTTCATAATCACTCAAGTCAAGAAAGACCTTGCAAGGTTCATCATCAAAGAATAGGAGAAAGAGCGACATCTCAACACCTCTTCCCACTGTGCATTTGGAATCTATGAGAGGTACTTCTTTCATCACTAAAGGACTACTGTTACTCCCAACAGATATTTCTTCCATCACTATGTTCATACTTTACAAGGATCTTTTTATTAGTTACTTATTTATGAGGACATGAACTCTGAAGAGGAGGTGATATTATAACTCTGGGTAGTTCACTCTGGATAAGACTCATGGACCATAATAGACTATAGTATCTATTTTCTTGTTACCCGGTATTACTCTGTACTCCTTATTCTTGTTCACCCTGTGTTACCCTGTGTACTTAGTATAAGTACCTTAGATAGAGCCCTGTATTCCTTATGCTTTACCAATTGTACTTTTCCCTTATTTGCCCTCAAGCCTTTGCCTCTGTTGCAACCTGAGTTTGCTCTTAAGGTCATAACAGAGGTGAATGGGGACTAAGCCTACAATGCACTCAACTCCACCAGTGGGGGACATGCAAAAGGCACCTGTAATCTAAAGAGTGGTGTTTCTCTGTATATGTCATAGCATAAGGAGTTTGGTGTTACTATGAGCACCAGAGTAGTACCACATACAAAAGCTATATGTACCAAGAGGAACAATACAAGAATTATATAGAAGGTATTTTTAGTGGGGTAAAAGTCCACATATTGAATTGCCAAGCATTTTCATAGCACAAACAGATGATAAAGCCTTGGTTGACCAATATCAGATGTGTTTATTGAATAACAATTGTCAGTCAAAAAAGAATCCCAGATATCTCCAGTATTCTTTGGGCCAAAGAGGGGAAGTGGAAGTGAAGGGGGAAAATTCTAGATTAATAGTGGGATTGTCATCTCTTTATTTTCTAGAGAAGTTGTAAATTTCAGACTTTTCATGCTCAAGGAGCAATCCAAAGTCTTCAATAAGATGAACAATAATGCGATATGCTCTAACAATTTTGTTATGATATTTGCACCAGGTTTTGCCTTGAGCAATAATAGTTCCATTGTCTACAAAAGAAAGGAAAGATGAAAGCCCAGCATTGTCTGAACTAGCTAAGTAAAAAATGGGTGCAATGTAGAGCCCAGAAAGAATAGGAGAAAGAGCTGAGCCTTGTCCAATGCCCATATTGGCATCAAAGAAGGGAGAACAGAAGGCATTATAAAAGTAAGTTGTGAAATGTCTAACTGAATAATTGGCAAAGAAATCAACAACTTGAGAAGAAAAGCCCTGTTTACAAAGAATAGCAAGGAGCATGGAATGATTAAGAGAAGGAAAAAATTGGAAAATGTCAAAAGCAAGGACACTTGTACAAAGATTTTTAGCCCACCCAGGATATATGAGGTGAGTGAGATAAATGCCAGCATCTTCAGTGCTATGTTAAACAATGCCACCAACTTGACAGGAATGGATGGCATTAAACTTGATGGCTTCAAATTGCATGTATCATGCAAGCATTTTTTCAAACAGCTTGCCAAGAGTATTGAGAAGGACAATAGGTTGAAAGGCTTTGGGAGCATCATAGGAGGGTTTGTTAGGTTTAGGGATGATGACTGAAACCAATTTTTTAAAATATCTAGGCCAACATCCAATATCAATACAAGAATTGGCAAGATGGAGCAGAAACAAAGGAATTTGCTCATTGTATTGAAAGAGCATTTTGAGGTGACTCCATGAAACATGATCAATTCCAGGGACAGAATTGTTGGAGGTGCCTTTAAGTACTTCATGAATTTCAGCACTAGAAAATGGTGTCCAGGTGCAAGTAGGAATGGAAGGTAAAGCATCAAGAGCAGAAGTGTTAACAGTTCTGTCACTGGTGGAATTGTAAGTACCATTGAATACTTTTCAAAGCAATTCAATGGTATAACAGATTTGGCCTTTGAAGGTGATAGCTTTCATAGGCAGTAATTTATGATCCTTGACCCAATTCATGAGGTCCCAAGGTCATCAATTGTCTTCAGCAATTTCTTTAATTCTTAAATCAAAGAATTTCCTTTTAACAGTGTGAACCTTTCTCCTGAAAGCTGTCCAGTTTTCTTTTGTCCTCTCTTTCCTATAGATTGACAACATCTCTTTACACTCTCCATTCCACTATGGCTTAGAGCATATAGAAATATTACTCATAGTAGCATGCTTGTCCCATGCAGTACTAATGAGGTCAGGAATCTGCACTGAGACATTTTGGATATTTGTCTCAGTTGAAAGATTGGCCAACTGAAGCACTAGAAGCACAACAGCCAACTCTTTGATAAACTCTTTTTCTTTATCAGAGCTATGTTTAATTGTCTTCCATTGAATGGGGATAAATAATGGTAATATCAGAATAGTGATTACCAAAAGTGCATGATCTGATGTTATATATTGATCTGGCAGAATATGATGCCCATCAGAGTCAACAGATTTGGATAGAAATATGAAGTCAATCACAGTGTTAGATTTAGAGTGATCGAATGGGTAATGGGTAGGAATGTCAACTATAGGAGAAGATCAGTTCATGTTGAGGTCCATCATGAGATCAGACAGCTGATCAGCATATTTAGATCAATGAGGGTAATTAGGGTTCCAGTTATTGGACTGGATATTGAAGTTACCCCTGACATATAAAAAGGAGAGAAGGGTAAGAGTGCAATGAAGCAAGTGTTTAAGTGCAGTGTGTTTGTTGTCAGAATAGACATT
Organism: Leucoagaricus sp. SymC.cos; assembly: GCA_001563735.1. Taxonomy (NCBI): domain Eukaryota; kingdom Fungi; phylum Basidiomycota; class Agaricomycetes; order Agaricales; family Agaricaceae; genus Leucoagaricus; species Leucoagaricus sp. SymC.cos. Next base: position 93,950 of record KQ962578.1, read on the forward strand.
CAAGAGGTAATGGACCTGGCTTTTGTATAAAAGGGAAATGACAAGAAGGTCTTGGTTAAGCTCTGTGAAAGATGTGTTGATTAACAGCCAAAGATAGAAGAGGTGATAATGAACAAATGCCATGACTCAAGGGCGAAAGTCAGATATGGGGAAAGTAGGTGCAATATAGATCCAATCTGGATAATTGGGTGCTCCAGTAATATTTTTGCCTAGGATGTGTTTAGAAGACACAGTCTGTCTAACCACATTTCAAGCAGGTTCTTGAAAAAATAAAATGTCCATATTGTTAGTGTACAAATTGAGACATATTTCCATAGCAAGATAGTTATGATTGATATTAAAAGAAAAAATATTTAAGTGATCAATCAGTATTTCTTTCATTTAGGATCAATGGGCTCTTAGTGGCCTCTGGTGTTTTTAGGTTTAAAAACCTTACAAATTTCATTGGCCCTTAAGGCCTGAGCATGATCAGCCTTTTCACAAGCTTTCTCAGCTTTCTTAGTGTGCCATGGCTTGTTGAAACAATTATGCCAGAACAGACATTGTATATCATCAGCTGAATAATTGCCTTTGCAGTTGACACATTTGAAATTATGAGGGCATGGCTTGCCTAAAGCAGTTGCAGCCCAAGGTGGATTGGCTTTAGGGTTAGCTTTGCAGCATCCAGCCATTTCTCAATGATTGATGGTCTTGTGAGGACTATTACATTTGGTACATTTCCATCCTTGAGATTTGCACTGTTGGGTGATGTGACCCCAGTGCCAACAATTTTGATATTGCAGCACTCCAGGGTGTATGTTACAAGCACAAATAGTTGTAATATCATTTCCAAAATTGAATTTACAATTAATGAGCTGTTTAGTCCAAGTCTCCTTCTGAGAGTCCCAGATGTCAATCCAGATGACTGCCATATCTGAGTTAGGAGATGCCCTCATGATACAAGGGGTAGATACAAGTGTAATTCCTTGGAAGGAAACTACAAGCAATGTAGTATTGGACATCATCAGCCTTGAGCTGACCATTGTCATCATCATTTTGAGGAGGAATGAATAGAATACCCTAACAATTTTCAAGAAAGATTTGGACATTGGTGCCCTAGGCTCAGCAACCAGTTTTTCAATTACCTTAGATACCCAGGTGCGAATAATCTCAATCTTCTTAGGAGATGCAACAAAGTTAGTAGCCAGAGCTAAACCTTGGCTAGGCCCACTAGTGTTAACAGAAATAGCTTCAACTCAAAGTTTAGAATGTTCTTGAATGAGCCTGCAATTGGCAAACTCATTGATTTTGTTGTGGTCACAACTGTCTTCAGCTATAACACTGTTATCAAACAGGATCCACACTTGATGTCAGGTAGGTCCATGAGTGGTCATTCTAATTTTAGAAGTAACATGTTTTTGTTCTTGAGACAACTTGTCACTTTTCTAATAGACAGAAGTAGGGTTAGTTGGTGGAGAGGGCACATTAGAGTGCATAGCATCCACAAAAGACTTCTTTGGGGGGGTTGGGATAGGAGGGCATATCATAGATAGCAGGTAATACACTATAACTAGAATAGGGAGCTGAGAAAGAGGTCTGGAACCCATGGGTTTAGGGTTTCAGGGCATAGGGTTAGGGAAAGGGCAATCAGGATTTGAAATACCTTCAGTGCTTATATGGATAACATCATTTAATGGACCAGCTATGTTGACATCTTGAGGCTGAGGAGGATTAACTTGCCATTGCTTGCCTTTGTTCTTGTTTCTTTTGTTTTCTCATCTAATAGAATTGTCAGTGAGGATAACATTTTTATCTTGCAGAATAAAGGTTTCTGCAATGAGATCCAGAAGGTTAAAACCCTGTTTGCATTTAAAAGCCAATTCTCCAACCTTGGCTTTATCTCAACCAGTACCATTAAGCTTGAGAACCAAATAACCAAGCTCTTCACCAAGAGCCTCAGAATTGATCCCAAGATTTTTGTCAAATGGGAAGTCTCTCATCCAGTCAACAAAATTCAAAACTGCAAGACAAGCATTTCTAACAGTATTATTGAAGTATTTTTGCTTCTCCTTGAGAGAAGTGAAACCATTATTAGCATTGCCTGTAGTAGCTGTGTCTGTTCCAGTATCATTTGATCATGGCTGTGTATGCTGTTGAGCTGCAGCTGTGACTGTTTCAGCTTGTGAGGCATGACTATCAGCAAGTGTGGAGAGATCAGGGTTGAGAGTAATATAGGGAGGTTGAGGGGATGGAATATCCAGAAAATCAGCAGGACCAGCCCATTGAGCCTCAGATAGTACAGGTGCAGTGACCTTGTGAGAGACAGTAGGAGGAAGATGTTGACCAGAAGTGTTATATACAAAGAGATGAGCTTTTTCAGCATTTTCATCAGCATTTGTGGCCCTAATAACCCTAGTAATAGTAGGGATAAGTGCTTGTTGAAGTAATTTGTCAATGGCAGCATCAAACCAAGCAGCTTGTTCGGAAGAAAGGAAAATCTCAAAGTCAGGAGAGTGATTTTGATGTTGGGAAGAGATGGAGTCAGGAACAGGTATGTTCTCATAGACTTTGCAAACAGTAGGGCCTTTGGGAGTTGCCAAAGAATCAGTGTTAAATAGACCATAAATGGATGGCAGTGGGGGAGTAGTGGGCCATCCCATTTGTTGGTTGGGAGGGGGAGGTTGAACAGAAAGAGAACAAGAACAATTTCATTTTTCTTCATTGTTGGTACAATATTCTTTGCCTTATTTCACAATGGATGCAGCATGAGACCTAGTATTTCCTCACACAGACTGGGTTTCACTTTCACCAGAAGAGTATTCTTCTTCTTCATCATCAAAAGGAGGGCCAGCCTCAGAAACAACTGGAGTTGGGGGATTCACTTTAGCTTTAGAAATAACTGAAGCTGAGACATATGTATTAAACTGTTTCTTCATTATTCCGAGAGCTTGACCAGCTTGTTGAAGCCCAGCAGCAATCCTTTCACCTTCAGCCCTACTATTAGAGCTCATTCTCTCATAAATTTAGCAGTATATAAGTCAAAAACAATAATGTGTGGCTTTGATGATGGCAGTTGTGAGAAAAATAGTTGCAAGGACATGCTCCTTTATGGCTGGAACAGAGAGGAAACTCAGCTCATAGTCAACTTTCTCAATCATGTCAGTTCTTTGTTTACTGCTCTAATATGTGTTGCAATGCATGATAAATAGACTCTCAATAATTCCTCCATCATTGGTTCATTTGATAAACACAATCAAAACTCCATTCTGCATCTTCTAATCAAGCTTGCAAAATGAAGACAGTTATTTTCTAGGAGACTCTTCATTATGGACATGTGATTTGACTGTGCAAACAAGGAAGCCAACAATGAATCTGGATTTTTTGCACATATCTATAAAACAGACTACAAAAGAAAAAAAGTCCATGTAAAAGTTGTTTGTTTATCTGGAGAGGACATTAAAATGCAAAAATGTCTCTAAGTAAGCTTTTCCTTCTGTCTCCTAAACCAGGCTCAATTCAAGCAACACAAAGATTGCTGTCAAAGAAATTATTCTCTTAGCTCACATATCACATGTGAACATTATCTATTTACACAGTATCATGACAGATATAAAGGGGGAGACTACAAAATTTTGTCCCATCTTGCCATGGATGCACAATGGGAATCTCTCCAATTATCTCAAGAAGTTTCCTGGATCCCCTCACATAGCATTAGTAAGTACAAAGGTAACATCCGAAATCTAAACTCATTCATGTCATGTTAATTACAGATTCACAACATTGTTTCTGCACTAGAGTACTTACACAACCTAACACTATGTCTATGAAATGCTAGCTAATATCTTCTGGTTCCTAGAAAAACAATCTTGTGTCAAACTAAGAGCAAGCAATATTGGCTGATTTCAGGATTTCTCATGTTCACAAGACAGATCTTACTTCTATGAAGGACAACAGTAGAACATATAATTGAATGGCTCCTGAGATACTCAACTCACCAAAGCCCACACCAGAGAGTGATATATGGTCTCTTGGGTGCACATGCTATGAGGTGAAAACATTTCTATTTCTTGAGATGAGTCTGAGTGTATTGCTAACCTTATATCTTAGACTTTGACAGGCAAGTGGCCATTTCCTGACCTTGAACAAACCAAAGATGTGATCATAGCTCTCTCAAAAGTCCCTGTTATACCCAGCAAAGTTGTTATGGTCAAAGCAGTTATTGAGCAATCAATGCAGTACCCTGACCGATACCACTGGATTATCCATGGAAGCGCTACACCATACTTCGCCCCACCTCTACCTATCCCAACACTCATTGCAGTAGAGTCTGAGGCAGACCAAACCTATAATGACATCTTATTAGATGCCTACCATAACCCACCATATGAGCACTATGAGCTCAATGGACTATATGTGTGCACGTTGCCCACGGCACCGCTGACAGCTCTCAGCAACAGCTGGAAGCCTATACACCCCACTCACCCCAAAGCGGAATGGACTCATCCTTACCTCACTATGGAAGGAGTGACATTACTTCAACACATCATTGCAGGAGTTCTAAATCAGACATATCAGCAGGACGAGCTGATAAGGGATGCCCTGGAAGAACGACAGCGACTACTCATGATCACTGCAGAAAGGGACAACATTCCTATAATGTATTCATCGTCATCCTCATCCTCACAGTCATGGTATACTACCACTACCTCCCCCACTACCGACGCAACTGCTTATACCAACAATGAAGATAGCGAGATGATGGAAGACAAAGAAGACTAGGAATAGAAGAATGATGATCAGGGTAAGAACAACAGCCCTGTTGATCAAATGGAGAAATGTCGAGAGAACAACTTCTTTGATCGTTTCCTTGATCAAAGAAATATTTGTCTTCTATATGCGAACTTCATCTCAGAATTATGATTTAGATCTAACGCTGCTAAACCAAACTAGTTCAACTTGGTAGTTAGATTATTATTAGAAAAGATAAAAATACTCGGTTCAGTTCACTGTGACTGAGGAGATTCATAGATACGATCTTCTTTGTAACCAAGGATTTACATGTAGATGTAGATCTTCGTAGACTACCCGATATGCCTGTAGTGCTATTGAGTAGTATATAAATACATGAGAAAAGGAAGAAGCTTGGTAGCTTCTACCCTTTTCGGTTATTGTCTATAATACATTCTCACACTCAATAGTCAGAGTCCCTGAGCAACAATCTGCTTCTCTGATTAACATCATCGGTAATCAGAAAGCCTATTAATACCTTAGCTGGTTACGTGAAGGAAGTTTGTGATCGCAGTGGAGTTGGAACATTGTCAGTATCAAGGGACGGTGAGTTTAGCTAACCACTTTGACCTTGATCGGCATATAGCAGATGTTTCCTATGGGGAACCTCTGTTGGCAAGGGTTTCCGTACAATGGAGCTCACAATGTCTGTACAACGTCGTCTCTTTCCAAGAGCTGCCTTCCAAATCACCATTGTATTGTGGACTGCTTCCTCGAGAGGAGTACCTCCCACCTAGATACAAGTCGACTTCTAGGAGCGAGTGAAAGTCTGGAGGATAGCCAACCCCGGGTCTGAAAGACGACTATACAAATGGGCCACTGGCGATAAGCACCCCTAACAAAAGTAGACCAAATAGAACTCAAAAGATGGTCTGAAAATCTACAGAAAGTGTGGAAGTTAGTGGAGTTATGTTAGGAATCTGAGCTCCATGATTGGCCAAGTACTCTAATGCTAAGAAGTGAAATTAAGGAACTTGATCCCAATACTGCATCCAAACCTAAATTGAATGATGTTGATAGAACAAGGTGGATAAAGATGAAGTACATCAACTTCTGGAGGGTGGACTCTATCTTTAATCAAGTGAGTCAATAGCTGATAGCAATCACTATGGTTGATATTATACCTGAAGATAACATCACCTGATAGTGCCCCAAAGGCTTTAAATCAAGCAACCAACTGTAACAGCTTTGAGAAGGCCAAGTCATATCTGACCAATATGATGACAAATAGCTAATCTAGCTATCCTCTTTAACTCAATCATCCTTACTGATCCAGCCATGGTCAACTATTCATGTGACTGAAGTATCTATATCTACTAAGCTATCCAAACCAACTGAGCTATCACTACTGAGGCTACCAGTCATGTCAATTAGTCTATCTATGTTGTTCAATCTATCTTGCCATCCCTGCAAGCAGCATCTGCACCATCATAGTTGAAACCCACAGGCATACTTGTCTCTACTTACTATAGTGGGCCTTTAATGTTTATACATCATATGTCATTTATGTCTCATGTACAACTTGGTTCAACTTGTATATTACAGTACACTTTCTCATAATGCACTTCAGACTACCTCTCTATTTCATCTTGCTCAATTTCCTGCATATTTCTGATCAGTAATTACTTAGCAATTTAGCATTGACAGGACCTACTCAGCTTGTTCATGTGACACAAGCCAGCAAGGATGGGTACATATGCTCTGTGCCAGCACAAGAAATCACAGCTGTCACAGCTATTATTTGATGAGCCCCCACAAAATGCTGTACCTACACCACTGCATCCTACTGCAGGTTTTGGTACCAAAGGTGCAGCAGGGTGTGGTAGGGTGGTCATGTGAACAGGTGTAGGAGAGTGTGCTAAAGTCTTCATTGTCATTGTTTATGCCCACTTACACAGTAAAGAAGTAGAAATAATGGCCACGAATGCCTATACTCACAAACCACATGATAAGTATCTCAGTCTTCAACATAGAAAGGTCTGGTATTATGTACAGTAGTATAGCAGTAGCATCTGGTCATGTTAGGACTCCCTAGTTAATAGGATAGATGTCCTTGTAGTAAGAATTTGGGTGTGGTGGTGTGGGTGTGGAAAATTGCAGGTATCTATCATTCAATTGATTGGAAAGGTGACCTGATTAATACTCCAGTGATCAACTATACTAAGAGAAGCATAGAAAATAACTACTTCAACAAAATTGCCATGTGGCTTTCAGATAAGTATTTCATCTCCTTCTGAGAATAAATCCCAAGACATGATTTTGATATGGAGATGCACAGCTTGAGAGTGTGATTTATGTGTATCTCATCTGGAGATTCAAGTTATCTGCTTGTTCCTCTTTCATTTAGGGGTATAACCTCAGAAAGATGTCCAGGCAGGACTGGAGAATGAAGGTGACATTAGTAACTATCTGTTAAAATAAGTTACCCACATATGATGGGAGATGAAAGAAGATCAGTTAAAAAGAGGATATCAGAGAGAAATGTTGAACAGGGGGTCAAGCCTGGAGCAATATGAAAGGATTGGGAACCACAACAGAGCTGTGAAGACTGTTGAGAAATTACTTGTTTGATCTTTGTGATGTGCCTTCAATGCTGAAGCAACTTATTTATGTGGAGGCACTGTCAAAGCACATCTATATACTTAGGAATTGTCAATCTCTGAGTTCTTTACATATTGATCTTGCTTTCCATTCATCCTTTGTAATGCCCAAGTTTCAATCTTACTTCTTGTTTTCTCTGAACAATATGAATCTGTTATCACTCTAGTTACTAATTGAGTAAAATACTCCTCCTTATGAATTTCATATTATAGGAGAACTTGGCACTTCACATAAGCCAATAAGACCTTGATTGTTGTCAGTATCAACATTGGGACTTGCTCTAGATGCAAACAACTTTGCCCAATGAGTGAATGCATACATAGTGCTGTCTACAAGGTTAATGACATTCATAATTTATGTTATGAGTCTCAAATATCATTGATGAACTTCTAACCCAAGAACCAGGACTGAAATAGACCTTTGCAAGATCTTATGTCCTACTTTATTGGTATCTATTAATGTGTTATTGCATCTTACATTTGTGATATTATTCAGCAGAACAATAACTGCTTGTGCAGGACAATGTTTCTCCATGTTCTGCATTGTCACCATTACTCTGACCCATTCACAAACCTAATAGAGAGTGATTGAACTTTTGCAGTCACATCAGATAGTGTACTTAGTAGTAGAAATTAAACTAGGTATAACAGGAATGGGATATCACTAACTAAACTGACAGTGAGTCTTTCATAGAACAGAGTGAAAGGAAACAATCAGTATGCAATAGCAGTCCACTTCCCAGAAGAGCCTGGGAACTATGATAAATACATGTTGTTGAGCTATGCTACTTAATCAACCAGCCATAGCTAACCAGAGTGACTGTCTATACAGCTCAAGTCCAAATTTCCCAATCCTCTAGTCACTGACTGAATGAGAGGTACTTAATCTAACAAATGTAATCCAAAGTGGTCAACCCAACAGTGTCTTGGAAATGAGCATGTACTAGGCATGTGAGAATAATCATGTGCTAGCCACATTAGCAGCCAATAGTGAGGGGGCATGGGGCTCCTCCAAAGTATGCTAGTGCCAATAAAGGTGACTGCTATAGGGTTTCTATGATGACTAGTAGAAATACAGAGGAGCAGTGCTACAACTCTGTGGAGAAAAGAGATGAAGGCAGAGGAGAGAACTCAACTCAATGCTAAAAGAGGCCACTAGCAAAGTACTGGGACTGGGGTAAGAGAGCATAGCAGAGGATGTGGTCAAGGAGAAGGATGAATAAGTTAAGCACAAAAGAGCACTCAACTGAAATAGCAGCTGCTTATTTAGCTGAACTACAGATTTGGGGTCATGAAGGTAACTGGGGGACATGCATGGCCCAATCATCACACAGGTGCACTTGAGCCAGTGGAGAGGCCCTAGCCAACTGCTGAAGCAGAAGAAGGCCAAAGAAAAGAGGTAGAGGGAGGCTTATGGGCACTCCAGCTCAATGCTGAAAGGTGGTGCAGGAGTGAACTCAACTGAACACTGAAATAAGCACCAGGATGTACAGAGCACATCTCAGCAGAGAGAAAAGATAAAAGAGTGACTGTCAGGATCTATAGACCAGCCAGCAGCCAACTCCATGAGAGCACAAACCAAGTAGAGCTAGGAGGGCATGAGGTAAGGTGAAGGAGTGAGGCTCAACTTAACACTGAGAGAGCTGGTGGATGTCACAAGCATTCCAGTGGTGGTAAGGAGTGGACATTGTGAACCCTAAAGCAACAGAGAGTGCAGTCTGCAAGTAACCCAGAGGGCAGCAAGGCTATGAAAGATGAGCACCCCAGAGCAAAGATGGAGATACATGGGAAAGAAGAGTTAAGGAAACATACATCAAAGTAAGAAGATAACACTACCAGCATGTCTCAAGATTGTCCTCAGACACTAGTACAAGATTGCATTGAAAAGTCATTGAGCTACAACACCACATCCTCTATGTCTCTTCTCTGAGTTTCTACTAAAACATATGAAACTTATAAAATGTTTATTACCAGATCATGGGAAACTGTTAGTATGCACCTTGGTGAAATTGGCTATACTCTACCTCAACCTCAAGATGAGCAACATGTCATTATCTGAACAAGTAATTTGTCAAGCTATCCCTGAATCTCTTTCTAACTTCTGGATTCAATAACACCAATATGAATCTCATGACCTTGGACATCTGGTAACAGGTAATAATCAAGGTAATTTCAACTTGGGGAGAACAAGAGAGTAGTACTACTATAGTAGAGAGATCATGAACAATGTGAAATGATCCCTCTGAAAGCATGACAATATGTGCATCTTACTGTCATAAATGATTAATTCTTATTGCAGGACTGAATGAAGATGAGGATTTATGGATCTTCTGTGTTTTGAGTTAGAAAGTTCATATCTTATCCAAAGTAATTGACCAAAGGAGTAGTCTTTCAGTTTTGGCAATGAAAACTGGCTATGTTGATGTGAACAAATGAGAAGTGGGTAAGTCAAGAAAGTAATGAATACTTACTGGATTATTAGGCTGAACAATTCAACATATAGCTATAATGTCAACCTGATCAGCCTTATGAATGGTTTCTGATTCCTCAACTTTTGCTTTGAATGTGTATATTGACCAAGTTGTGTCTTCAATGATCTGAGGGACTTTGAGTAAGCCTGCAGTTCCAGTTAATGTTCTGCATACAAGTGTCCTCAAAGCTAAGTATACTGTTCAAAAATGGATATAGAAAATATGTTATGAACAATGCTCACTATTACCTGCTGAGAACATGTTCCATGTTGAAAGTGTAAGGCTGATGATCCAGTGGTCACCCAAGAATAGTCTATGTAGTGTATTGTCAATGTACCTGAAGGAGAATGAACAGTATATAGTACATAGGTCAATGAGAAGTACCTTAACATAAAATACTGCTGGCATGGCTACCTGTAATAAGCAATGATCCATTATATCTAGAGATGGATGTAGCACTAAAATTAGGATGGGAAATCTAACATATGCCTAAAATAGTTGATACTCCTGCATTGCATGCCGAAAAGAGTAAATGTACTGGCAATTCATGCATTCAGTATAGGTTCAGTTGGAGTAGCTGCTGTGAGTGTATTTTGGAATATTTCAATAAGATATAGCATGGCCTTGAAAGTTTTGACCCATTTTCCTTTGAGCAAGCTATGTGTAGCAGTCCACAGGACAAGGTTAAGATTAGAGCTAAGGATTGCAATAATACAACTAGGAGACAAGGTTGGTCTAGAGAGTTTAAATGTCAATAAAAGCTTTAGCCTTAAGATAGTTGAGAGACTAGACAGCAATATTCCCACAGCACAAAGACCAATGTTGGTTGACCTAAATGAAACAGTGCTCTAATCTACATACCTAAAGGATCAATAACAGTAAGGGGAGAATGTGACTGGATAAACACTTTGCAAGTACTTGAGAGTAGGTGCAATGTCATAATAGTGTATCTAAGGTAAAATCAGCAACCAATTGTGAATATCTCAATGAAAAAGAGAAACCTTAGCAGTAGATATTCCCAGCATGACTTCTGGTAATAAACAAAGACCAACTGTATCTAGCAATAGATGAGACCAAAATGGGGATGAGTAGTCCAGAAAATACTTGGCATAATTGAGATTTCTGTTTTGCATACTGAAAAAGATGGACATACCAGCACTAACAATATGCATGTGCAGCATCCCTAGTATATGCTGAAATAGTTGGGTTTCCTGCTTGTAATATACTGAAAAATAACAATGTACAAATATGCAGCACCCATTTGGTCTGGCTGAGTTTGGCAAGCATGATTTTGAGAGTAGGTTGAGATAGAACATCACTTCAAAAGCCTTGACCAAGGACAGAGTTACATGCAGTGATCCAAAGAATGAGATTGAGGTTGCACTTGACTGTAGCAACAATGCATCTGGCAGCAGTATGATTAGTAAAGAGGTTTTGAAAGTCAAAAAGACATCTACTCTGATATATTGGATAAATCAAATAGTAATATTGCTAGTACACATGGCAGACAAATAGCTGTCAAGTCATGATTGGAGTGATGCTGTCATGTGATGCAACAGTTGGCTGTCAAGTTGCATTGACATGGCTTGTCATATACCTGTCACACAGCCCACATCTACTCAAAGCAGCATACTTGTTCTTATCATCCTGTCACATTATCTTGTGGATGCATTGCCTGCAACTCTCATGTACTGTTCTGTATATTGTGGCTTTCTGTGCCCCCTAGTTGAATATATATTCTTTACAAATGAAGCTAGGCATTCTATGAGTTGAAAAAGTGACTTCAAATACCTTTATTCTATATAGATCCAGTAACAAGAGTTCCAACAATTGTTTCATTTTCTACATCGATAAATTGAAATCAGCAGCAAGACATGCAGATGCATATGACCTGACATCCATGGGAGGATATTTGAACAAGCTTGATGGTCACAAACTGAGAACATATCACAGAAAACTAGACTGATGTGTGTGACAGATATGACAGATGACATACTAGATGACAGTCAACTGTCAAATCACATGAGAGCATTACTCAGTCAGTGACTTGACAGCTAATTGTCTGTAGTGACATATAGGCTAACACCAGTTGACTCAAGGAAAACTGTACCCCAGTCTATATAAATGAAGATGCTTCATTAGTCAATTACTGTCACATTTCAAGTTATCAGACTATTGAAGTAGCTCCCCTCCCTCTAACTGCACAATTGTCCTAAGCTACCCAACACTTTCACCATTACTCAAAATCTCCATTTTATTTGATTTGGCTACAGATGCATTAGTTGGCCCATTACCTAGTGTCTGATTGTGTTATCAGTTCAAGCTGACTGGACTTAGAGAGAATTCTGGATAATGAAGATGAGCTGTCCCTCAGCAGTGACTGACAATGCCCATTCTAGCATTACTATTTTGACTGGAGATGGCTGGCTGAAAAGTTAGCTCCTTCAGACACTTAGGAGGTGTTCCAGAAAATCTCTCAGAAGATAGCAGAGGCTGAGCACAAGGGTAGGTGTGCACTTGGCTGTCACCACTGAAACTGAAATATTAACCAGGCTCTCATCACTTATTGAGGATGGGGACATTAGTTGAACTCTGACTGTGATAAACATGTCAGCTGTATAGTTGATCAGTTTGTGTGTAGCTGGATATAGTCTTAATTCCTGCCAGTCATGCCTTGCTGATGTCATGCAGTCCTGGGTTTAATCCTGGCCTAGATCAGGGATACCAGTACATAAAGTGTGATTGCTTAGCAATAATCTGGGTGACACTGAAATAAAGGGGCATAGTCTGGATGGGGCCTGGGTAGTTCTGATTCGATGTGGTTGCTAGCATCCTCTGGAGTTTAAGCTAGCTTCTGGTATCTGTCAGAGAGGGCTCTTAAAGGATAACCTGACTTATCAGCTGCACTTTGCATTATGTACTAACAGTCACACTGTAACAGTGTAGTATATGTGTGTGCTTCATCCAAGACTGATATACCAGCTGAAGGTATAGTATTCCCTTAGTGAAGGAGCTTAATTGGAGACATATCTCTAGCCATACTAGAAATAGGATATAATAAGTGAGGGAACAGAGGTGAAAACAATCTGACCTAATAGATCTGCCTATATGGGTTTTGCTAGGACAGGACACCCTTCACCTGTTCAGATCTGGGTATACCTGGTTAAACTCCATAGTTCAGGTCATTAGTAGGCATAACCCAATCTCTGGATCAAGGCAACATATATGTGACCTTGGGATCAATCTGGTAGCAGTGCCTGTGAGGCATAGAGCACAGACAGTTATAACCATGGTAATCAGGCCCATAGGGGCATAATGAACTGACTGCTGGGTAATAGGAAGGGGTAGCACCTGGACCATAGCAGTGTGACTGGAGAACACCACACTGGCTTGAGAGGACTAAATCCTATGCCAGTCAGCCTAGTACAGATAAAATAATCAGGTTCTGGCTTAAGTTGATTCTACATCACACAAAATATATAAGAGTTTCCTGTAAGGAGCCTCCTAGACAGGTGCTCCTTGTGCTCCTATGTCCAAGTCTTATCTCAAGATTGTGGGCATTAACTTCTATACCCCACCTAAATAGCATAATGATAGTTCCACTCAGCTTAAGGCTGATGACATCTTATACATCATGGACTGTAACCCCCTATTTCAACAAATCTCTCTTGCTTCCATGCCTTGCATCATGAAAGCTTCAGCTCATTCTGATATGGCTATTATATAGTTTGACATTTGGGACTCTCAAAATGGGACCAAAGCCAAATTGCTCATCAGCTAGATGTTCAACTTTGAAAATGATGTCGCTACTATTCTAGCTTGCAATATGCATCATAAAATCCCCCAATGTCCAAACTGTGGGCATTGGGGCCATATTACAGCTAAATGCCAATCTCAAAGATGGCACTGTGTGAAATGCTCCAGTCCTCACAAGACTAAAAATTATTGTATTTCTTTCTTCTGCTGTAAAGCTAATAAAAAGATTCAACCCCCATGTGTGGCTACTGCTGAAGGCAAACCATGCCTGTATGTCTTCAAATGCCTTAATTGTAAAGACAACCATTCTGCAAACAATAAATGGTGCCCATACTAGTGCAATTATTTCAACAAAACATAGCACTCTAATAAAATAGAGAAGATGAAGGCTCAATGAGCCCAACACATTGAAACAGCAATTCAACACCATAACAACTCTTCTTCTGCTATAATTTCCAACCCAGGGAGCCATCAGAGGCCTAACATTTTTACATGAAAGAACACACTATTAATAATTTAAAAATTCTTTCTTTTAATATTTGACATTCTTATTCTTCTATGGAAACTGTCCTTAATGATATGGTTGATGATGTTCACATTATCTTCTTTCAAGAACCCATCTGGATTGTTCTTAGACAGACAATTTCTACTGACAATCTCTTAGGCAAAAATATAGTTGGAGTGCTGCTTCATCCTAACTGGCTTTACATACCACTAATGGACACCTTGCCAAGAGTAATGGCATATGTCCATAAACATCTCTCCCATCTATGGCCTATGATCAGGACTGACTTCTCTTTGTCTGATATTATCACCATATCCTTGTCTCATAATAGCACCACCCACTTTCTCATGTCAGTATGCTCTGACACCAAACATACCACACTGAACCATCTGCTACATTGTGCTCATCTCCTACCTTGCTTCCTATACATTGGTGGCAACTTCAACATTTGATCCAAATATTGGGATCCTAACTACCACTTCCATTCACAATATGTGTCACAACTCATTGACCTAATAAACAACTCGGGCCTCAATTGCATTTCATACAACAAGCTAATCCCAACACACTACCCATCAGACAGTAGCAAAAAACCCTCAGTGATTGATCTCATCTTTGTATCAAACAAAGTTGACATTAATCATTGTTCTATTCTTGATGACTGCAGAGACTGGTTTGATTATTCTCTGATCCTAATGACTATTCCCATTAATCCCATGGTTGTTCCTGTTACCAAATGAACAGTCAAACCTAATACCTTAAATGAACATGAGTTTTTGAAAGAGCTGGCTGGAGGGCTTGGAGCACTCTGGCATGCTAATCTTTCAACTAAGGACAATATCAAACAGTTCTCAGTGCAGATCACTACCCTCATTAAGTTGATGTGGGACAAGCATGTGACCATGAGTAGTATTATATTGTACTCCAAGCCATGGTGGAATGAGAAGTGTAAACAAAAGTTAGAGGAATATCAAAATAATAAGTCTAAAATTAGGTGGAAAAGGTTCTGCAAGACCACTTGTATCACTGAACAAAGGTTTTTCA
The DNA here is from genome assembly GCA_001563735.1 of Leucoagaricus sp. SymC.cos. NCBI lineage: Eukaryota > Fungi > Basidiomycota > Agaricomycetes > Agaricales > Agaricaceae > Leucoagaricus > Leucoagaricus sp. SymC.cos. The sequence continues at coordinate 109,093 of KQ962578.1, forward strand.
ACATGAAAATCAAAGAAATATCAGAGTTCAATGCTATATCTTGGGATCTTATAGCATGGGCCAAGAATTGCAAACTACTGCCCTTCAAAGCAATTACTTACCAAGGAAAACCCTGTGATTCTATAGATGAGCTCTGGTGTACCCTCAATAGAACCTACAATGCTACCAACAATTGACCTGTCAACAAGTCTATTCTGGACAATATCCTGACTCTTTCATCTCATGACTAGATTCCTTTCACTATGCAAGAACTACTCAACAGCCTTAAGACCTATTCTAACTATTCTGTGCCAGGCCTAAATCACCTTACTTGGCACTATCTTAAAGTGCTCTTTCAACTTGATGACCATGTTGCTGAGGCTATCCTTAATCTCACTAACACCTGTCTAAAAATAGGTTTTTTCCTCTCACACTTCAAGGAGTTAATTTCCATCATCATTCCTAAGTCCAACAAGCTATCTTATGATACTCTGAAAATGTTCAGGCCAATCATATTACTCAACACCATTGGCAAGCTTATCAAAAAAATACTTGCTAAACAGATGCAATTTGAAGCTACCAAATACAAGGCAATTTTCTCTTGTCAATTTAGTGGTATCATCCAATGAAGCACCAAAGACACTGGCATTTATCTCACATATCTTATTCATGCTGGCTGGGCAAAGAAGATGCATACTAGTATTTTAGCTTTTGATATCACTCAATTCTTTCCATCTCTTAATCATTCTATGCTTTTAGACATTCTTCACAAACAAGGTTTTGCTTCCAATATCATATGTTTCTTTTCAAATTATTTGATTGGTCATTCTACTACTTATTCTTATAATTCTTTTTTCTCTCCCTCATTTAATGCTAATGTAGGTGTAGGACAAGGATCTGCTCTTTCTCTCATTTTTTGGGACTATATTTGGCTCCCCTTCTTTACCTTACAAGAAGTAAAGTAGCTAGACTTATTTCTCTCTTGTATTTTGTGGATGATGGACTTATAGTTAGTCAGGAAGAGATATGGAAGAGTTGTCATAACAAAATTGTTATAACTTACAGGATTTTGACAAAGCTTTTCACTGACTTTGGACTCATTCTCAAACACAAGAAATCTGAAGTTTTCAATTTCTCTCATATTTGTGGTGATACTAACCCCTCTATCAACTTAGGGTTTGCGCCCTTCACCTCTGATTCACTCCTCAGGCCTAAACAATATTGGTAGTATTTAGGCTTCTACTTTGGTCACCAGCTCAAATTTCAAGAGCATGTTTGCTGCTGGTCCACCAAGGCCCTCTCATCTGTCTGTGCTATGTAAATATATATGTGTGGCCTTCTTCTCTATCAAAAACAACTACTCTATCATTTCTGTATCATACCTGTTGCCACTTATAGTTATAGGATGTGGTATTTCTCTGGCACCTGATGTTCTACCAATGTTAAAGCACTTCAAAAAATTCAAAAGGCAGCAGCTCTATAGATTACTGGTGCTTTTCATACATTACCTAGTGGAGGTATTGAAGCACTTGCTGGCCTCATTCCCATCAACCTCCACTTATCCAAACTGGCTAAACACTCCACCTATCATTATGCCACTCTCAACAAATCCTATCCTATCATGACAATTTTGAGCTCCAATAATTCCAAAGGAGCTCTACCACATCTGAGATCCATTGACAGTTTATCAGAGAAGGAGAAAAAGAAAGTTGGAGGTGCTTTGGTGAATGCTGATAAATTGTTAATCAAAACAGATGAGCTTTTCACTCCTTTTCATTCTTCTAACAAGCCTAGTTTTTGACTACTTGATAATTATTCTGATTGTTTTTCTTTTTTTGACTATAATAGGTCCAATCCTAAGGAACTCAGTGCTCACTCTTGGTGTCTTGATGCAGTTTCCTCTCTTATACATTTGTCACCCAAATGTCTTCTTGTTATCACTAATAGGAGCATTCTCAATGACCCTCACCTACAAGCAACTGCTGCTTACCAAATCTAGTATAACAGTAAACTTTTACATTCACTATTGCTACTGGCAGGCAAATCCACTGTGCCTGATGCTGAACTCACTGCTCAATGCTTTGCTATATGCAAGGCAGTCTCAATCCCTCACATTGATCACATCTCAATTTTCACTGATCACATTTCATCATCACACACCCTTCTAGACCCCTCTATTCATGAGGACCAGAATCATTCCATAACTGCAGCAAATGTCCTTTGCCCATGGCTAGAATATGCTACCAGTCATCTTATCAACTTCTGGTATGTACTATCACAGTTTGCCAAGTGTGACTGCAACTCTCCCCCCAATAAACCTGGACATTTGTGCTGTGTCCTTTGCAAAGTCTACAATAAGTCCAAAGATAGACACCCTCACACCACTCATCTTATAATTTCCTGTGCAAAAAGGCTACCAACTGAGCTAAATGACTATGGTGAAACATTTTCAACAGTTGTCAATCTTATTGTGGTAATTCTTTTTTATCTCTTCACAGTAAGTACTTTGACAATTCATATATCCAGCCCTAATACTACAATAGTAAATTGTGGCTCCATGAACTTTATTCTTCATACATGCTTGATCATGACATTGGTGTCATGAACTTCAACATAGTCACACAGGCAGTTCGAGCTATACTGAATCATGTGTTTATTGAGTCTTACAAGTAATGAGTCTATTGGTTGTAGATGTGGTTATTATTTTGAAACTTGCAAACACATTATTCATATATGCCCATTATACTGGAGGCTGCCTTATCCTATTGAGACTCTCCAACACCTTATTGACTTCCTTGACCTTAATCCAGCCACCTTCACTTTCAGTAATATTAAGCTTTTACTCTTAGCCCCACTTCCTATTACTCCATGATATGCTGGGCAGCACAAAAGTGTCTCCATGTTATCTACTTTTAGACATGCTGGGTTGCATGAATGTATCTCCATGTCTTCACTTTCCCCACTGCATCTGACAATGAAGTGAGTATTTAGTAAGTCTTCTTATGGGGCGGACTTTTTTTTTTCTTTTTCTTTCTTTTTTTTCAGTTTCATAGGATAGTTTTTCATATAAACACAATTTATATCCTATCAGAATACAGATATCTGGTTTCTTGTTTTCTTTTCTCTTGCTTTGGACTTTCTAACTAGTTCATGTAATTAGTTAGACACAGACTGCTCTCATGCACTGTGTAATAAATTGTTGAATTAAAAAATTTAAAAAAAAGAAGACTGTGATAAACATTCTCTACTCATTATCTGTCTTGTAGTTATGTAGTCATTTTTGGATGTACTTGTTACAGTATCCTGGGCTACTAACCCAGGAACAGACTGCTACCACACACTATCTAATAAATTTTTGACTTAAAAAAAAAAAAAAAAGAGCTGTCTCTTAGCAGAACATTGGAGGCAGGTCAGATCAGTAGTAGAAATGACAAGGATGTGAGTGTGATATTTTGCAGCCATGTGACTTGTTTCCATCTCTTAAGGTATGCACAATCCATACTCATCCACCCCCCATGTGATGTAACTGACCAGTGATAGGGTCCTTAGTGAAGTTCCCATACATTGAAAGCTCTGATGCTCATCGTCAGATAAGATGATTAGATGGACATAGAGTAGTGCATTTGCAATATATACAAACAAAATCATAAGCCAGCCATTTCCATATCCCTCATGAGTGACTCTAGAAGAACACGATGACCCCAGTACTTCCTTGTGGCCCAAGCAGCCTGTTTTCTACTCAACCCCCTATGATAAGCATCCAAAAACCTTTGTGCTTGTCATGTATATCTGCCATTCAGAAATGTTAGGAGTAGTCCCACTGTCAAATTGAGATAGACTTACTTCTGGATATAATCCACAGTTACAGTTTCAAGTACAGACAACATATTGCTTTCAAGATCATCCTCTCTTGTTAAAGGGGGATACTCTTGGCAGACCCACTTTGCATGACCCCAACACTGCTCAATGGAGTTAAGTTCACAGTGGAACTTGGGCAGAAAGAGTACAACAAATTCACACTTGCTGCATTCTATCTCAAGAGTGGAAGTTTGGTCTGCAAAGTTAGGTTGATTGTAAAGCACCTGCTGCTGGCAACATTCTGTGCCTTGACAAACAAAATCCTTGCACATCAATTTGAGCTTTGATTGCTCAATGAGTCCTTGTTTCTTGAGAATTTGGGTTGTTCCTTTGAAAATCCCTTTCTCATCATAAAATAACTGTGGTGATCCATCAGTGAACTTTTCTGGCCCCATCTGGATGACCTTCTTTGCTTGCTTTCCATCTTGGGTATATTTGATGTTCCCTTTTTCATCGAGATCATTGATCTTGACACCAAATGATTTGGATAGATTCTTTGGCATAAGCCTTGCAGAAGGAGTCATCACTGGTTGTTTAGTGTGAGTAGTTGCATTATCAAAAATAAGTATATGCTTATTGTGTGGATAGTATTTTTCAAGAATATCCATTGCTTTCCTAACCTGCTTGAGAATGTCTTCATTAGTAAAATATCCATCTCGACTTTTACCTGCTTTAAAGATAACCTGGGCAGTTTCTTTGCCATCAGGCAATTGAAGCCAGCCATAATCAGCTGATACAAACTATGAAACCATCATCGAGAGACCTTCTCCCTTTGTACCTAGCATTCCTTTTTCATCTTTATACTGCCAACATTGTTTTTGGCAATCATTTGTATAAAATATTGATTTGTCATGGTTCCAGATAATGACTCCTTGTGTACATGGAAGCAGTGATGTTTCTGGTATTATTTCAGATTTGCCATTGTCAGACCAAGTGTGAGTGTGAGGTGCAATCATCTTCATAAGTGGAACATAAGTCTTGTCTCAATATTCCACAACATCTTGCCACTCATGACCATCTTCATATTGGCCATTTTGGACAACTTTTCACTGGTATCCCAAGTGGCATATCCAGTTTTGAGCTGTTCAGAGAGAGATTTTTTTCTTTATTCCAAACTGGGCCTGGACATCTGATCTATTGATGTATTCTTGAAGATCAGATACTGAAATATACTTTCCAAGTGATTGAAGATGAGCCATGATTTCATTTTGAAGGTCTTCATCATCAAGCATTGATTTGTTCCATGTTCCATAGATATTGTAAGGGAGATCTCCACTTTCAATAAATGCAAAAGACCATTGTTGGAGCTGATGTGCAAACCAGACCCCATGTTCTTGACAAAATGCAGCTACCTCCAAAGCAGCAGTCCAGGCCCCATGATGAGGTAATTTCTCATCAATATATAGCCATAGAAACAGCTGCATTGTATGCAGCCACTTCAGAAGCACATTATTGAGACCAGGGTCCTTGTAACCATACCTGGTCTCATGATATGGGAAGAGAATCTTCTTAATCTTCTGGTGCATCTCTGCTACTTGGAGAATAGATGGTGGTACCCACCTCAAATTCTTCTGATCGTCATCTGCACTGCCCACTCCTGCAGCATCTTCATTGTCCTGTACTATTTCTTCATCGGACTCCTGTGTGGACTCCAATCCATCAGAGATAGGATTAGGTTCACTGGCAGCCAGGAGTTCCATATTAATTGGTATAGTTTCTTTTTTTGGCACCAACTAATCAGAAGACTCTGATCTGGCCTTGATAGGTGTGAGATTGACAGTCTCATCATGGCACCTTATCCCCACAAAGAAAGTGGTGGCTGCTTCCCAGACAGCTAGGCCCTGTGGGTAGTCCTGATTAAGTGTAACACTATCCCTTGTTAGCCAAAAGACCAAGAGACACTTCCAAAGTCAAATTACCATTCTTTGGATGTGGATTGGATAGTCTTACTGACCAGGCCCAGGCCCAGTGAGGTTACCTTGGTTGAGAGATATGCCTTCTTTAATTTAGCATGCTCTCCAAGGTTATTGACACTAGCTCAAGCTTGTTTTGTGCATGCCATAGTACTGCTGAGACATGTCTTGAATTCAAGACATTGCATACTCTCTCATTAGTGTTCACATGTCAATGCCATGATTAACCAAAAAACACTTGTTTTTAAATGATAAATCTCTACACAACAAATATTGAAAAAGTACAATCTGAGAAAATTAGAGAAGGTTTCTCTCTTGATTTCTCAGGTTTTAGATTTTTGAGTAGAGGGCCTGGAGAATTTATTATCCATTTTTATTACTTTTGTCACAAAACATCACACTTTATCATGTGAGGGTAGATGAATATGGATTGCACATATCTTATCATATCCTTGAGAGCCAACTGATCACTCGATCATAGACATAAGGAGTCTATATTAGTTCACAGGATTGACTTAATTTCAGCTGTTGATACATTGACTACTCTCAGCCAGAACATCCATGACAGCCCACCAGAAATCTTAACTCAACTCTTTGTGCTCATTAGTCAAAGATTATTTTGTGAAATAATCTAAATTAAATGATGTAAAGCATTAAACTATAGCTGCAACTGAGGCACATAGCAACATAAATTTTCTATTCAACTCTCCTATTGATAAGTTATCATTCACAAAACACATACTAGGGGAGGACAAGTACAAGGATTCATGCCACATAAAAGCTCTCCCAGTAAGTAGTAAATTGTCAGCTATCTAATCATTGTTGAACTCTCTAAGTTGTTTGATGTATTGTATTTTAACAAGTTTGATGACTGCATAGCTTAGCTGAGAGAAAATAGATGTAATTGTTAGTGTGAAGGCCAGGAGATGAATGTGAAGAGCATGTACTATATGACAACACTCAAACAGATATAGCTTAACCATCTAACCCAGTCATACTGGTCATTCTAAACACACATTCCCTAGTTCTAGTTTGAAAGTCCAGCACAAAACTGGAGAGAGTTGGTTATCCTGCTTCTCATGCTACTGCACATAGACAATGCTTGACTGAATTTGGCATGAACAATTTGGAGAGACTCAATGAGAGTGAGAAGTGAGGTACCTTTCAAAAGCTGTAGTTGACTCTCTAAAGAATTATCTCTTCTTTCCCACATACCACCATCACCTAGGTTTTGGTCATGCATTCGTGTTTGCTATGTCTGATGATAAGTCTTTGTATATATGCAGTTTGAAGAGTCGTCCTTGGGATGAGGACATCAGAGTTGAGTCAGAGGGTGAAATGTCAAGCCCTACTCCGTTGCAGGGGGGTGATGCTGAGATGGTGGGCCCCTCTACTCCTCATGCATCAGTTATCTCTGTTGGGCCACCTGATCTAGTCACACCTGTCCCTCACAAGGGCAAAGGCAAGAAGAAGCATAGCTCGGTTGTTGCTGAGCTCACACCCCCTCCTGCCCACTTGGTGCCTTCTGCATCATGCTCAACCACTCCTGCTCCCCCAGTCTCTCCCTCTCTGGTTACTGGCAGTCTCTCTCTGGGGACAAGTGCTTTTGCTCCTTGTGTCCAGCCTCTCTCTTCTGCTTCCTGGCTGTCTGCTGCTCCTTCCGCTGCTCTGGTAGATAGGGTCACCTCTCTTAATGACTCGCTCACTGCCTTGGCTGGTAAGCCTTAGTCTGACCCATGGGACCTTATGCGCTTTGTGCATGCTCTGTCTGTTACAGCAGGGCATATCTTTGCTGCTCAGGGGCATGTTTTGCCCTTTGACAATTCCCCTAGCATGCCCACCTTGGCTTTGGCCTTGCATGACATGCTTCCCCATGATGCCCTGCAGTGTTCTCCCCCAATCTATGGAACAGCTGACTCAGCTGCTCCTCTTCCCTCTGCTCCAGTGCATGGTCCTCCTTTGGAGGCCACTGCCCATCCCCTCCCAGCCCCAAGCCTGCTCCTCCCCCCAGCCTGCTCGGTCCTCCAAGTGTCCCCCTCCCCCTTCCAATGTCAAGCATAGTTACACTGACACTGTTCGTGATGTGACATCTCTGGTCAATCTGGCCAAGATGGTCCCTGACCTCCCTTCTGACCACATCATTGCAATGCATCAGGCTTCCATCCCACCTGCTGCTCCTAAGCAGAAAATCAAGTCAACCATTCCTGGTCCCTCCCAGCAGCAGGTCCTCATCAAGATTGACCCCCTCCCCTCTTCCTTGCAGTTCCCAGCCTTGGTGGGCACTGCCAATTGTTCTCTTGGTAAGAGTGACCTTCAGGTCAATTCATGCCATTTTGCATATGGGGGATTTCCCTCCTTACATCTCGTGTTGCTTCCCAGGGTAAAATAGACCTGGTGAAAGCTGGTGTCTCTCGCCTTCTCTTCCTTGCTGAGGGTGGAGTTGAGGCAGCTCTTCCACATTCACAGTCCTATCTGAAGGTCATGGATGTTCCTTTTTTCAGGGCAGATGGCCAGCAGGTCACTGCTGATGACATTTAGGTGGTCATGGGGAAGTCCCACATGGCCAGCCTCTTCACTCTTGCAAATAGCCCTTGGGTTATGCACAACTCTTGCTGCCCTGATACTGCCACTGTGTAGTTTGATGTGCTTGACTCCCAGTCAGGCACTACTGCTAGGCGCTTGATTGGCTCTTCCTTCCAGTTCAGCCTGGCCTTATGCTTCATGCATACAGCCCACTCTTACTCTGGCATCCCTTTGTGCCAGTATTGCTGGCGCTGGGGATATTCAACTCATGCCTGTCATTCTCAGGCCCCCCGATGCCCCCAGTGCACTGGTCCTCATACTGAGGCCAGTCACCACAACCATGCTTTCTGCTGCAGGGGTAGCCCCTCTGTGAAACCATCCCAGGAACTGACCTCTGCGGGAGCCCCATGCCTGCATGCCATGTGATGTGTGAACTGTAAAGGGGAGCACAGCACCTCCGACTGACAGTGCCCATTCTGGTGCCACCGCTTTGACTGGGTGTGGTTGGCTGAAAAGTCAGCCCTCTCAGACTTGTGGAAGGCATTCCAGAAAATCTCTCAGAAGATAGTGGAGGCTGAGTGCAGGGGTAGGCATATGCTTGGCTGTCACCGCTGAAACTGAAATATCGACTAGGCCCTTGTGCGAAGGGGGGCATCTGATCTGGTTGACTGCGATGGACATATGGACTTACTAGCTGTTCTGTTCTTATGTAGTCATTTTTGGCCTCTAGTTTAGCTTGTAACAGTACCCCAGCCTACTAAGCTGGGACTGGACTGCTATTGTGCACCAGTATATAAATCTTTGAGTTTTAAAAAAAAAAAAAGACTCTCTCAAGAATACAGTCAAAGTTGGGATAAAGAAGATAATACTGAGGGCATTTGAGCATTGACAAGGCTTGTACCCTGTTATATTTGATAGACCAGACAACAGCATCACCATGGTAGATCCTGATGAGGTGTTGGCCCCCTACTTGAGTATCATCATGAAAAATCAGTATCTAATAAGGATATTTTATTATGAAATGATATATCTTGAGAGTCCTCTGGCTATTTACACATATCTGCAGAACTAATTGCATGATTGTTCTGAAGTATACCACTTCTCTGACCTCTCTTTTTTGCTTTAACTGATATCTAGATTTACTACTACAGCACTAAGGTGTCTGATGTAGACAGCAGAATGAGCTTCAAAGTCAGGACATTAAAATACAACATCACATACACAGCATTTGTTGAAGATAAATACTGTCCTATAGCAGACTATTGGAAGCACATTGGGGAGAGGAGAGACAAAACAATCCACAGGTTAAAAGTTGCACAACAGATTCAAGCCTATTGCTAGTTGTAATAGCATAATCCAGAGCTGGATGGGAGAATAACTACTGATCTATATCCTGTGAGTTTAGGAGAATACATGGGTGGGAAAATGCTTATGCACCTTGAAAATGCTCTGTAAGACTTTGCCTTATGGATAACAGAACTAAACCTTACTTCACACAAAAGTACAATAAGCCCATGTTGTATTGGGTATGTACTTGTAGTGCAAATGTAAGGTCAGCTGCTGAATAGGGATGCTGACTAGAGTACATGATGCTGTATTAGGTAACAAATTAATGATAACAGAATATTGGTAGTTTAAGTCCAATAAAAGATAGTTATAAGTATGAAAAAATGGAATAGATAAGAATAAAGGCCATTGTAAGGGTTGTACCCTTACACACCCCCCATTGAGACCATAATATATGGTCTAAGATTTCAATGGGTAAAAGATTAATATTCTTTATGATGAGATATGCTGAATAGTTAAGGTAAGATACCTTGATGAGATATAGTTATAATGGTGATAATGGGGCAAGGTGACAAGAGATTGGGAAATGGCTAATGAGGAACAGGGGTGGGCCCTCAAGGAGTGAGGTTGCCATCTTCAGGTGGAATAGTATAGTTGAAATCTATGGACTCTGTTGGAATAAGTAGGGTGTTAACCTTACCCATGTCCTCAGATGGGGCATTGGCCCCTTCAGGGACTATGTCCATAGATAATGCTCCATCTCCAGATGGGGTGGAGGCTGAGGATCCAGCCTCAGCCATAGAAGCATTAACATCCAAGGATGATGATAACATAGTAGATGGTTCAGTTGGAACTGTCAATGAGAGAATAGGTAGAGGAGTGTTGAGGGATGGGTGATCAGCAGGATATTGTCACAGATCAAGGTGGGTGATGTAGGGTGATTCTCCAATTTTTAGCCATCCCCAATAGTACTATGATTCCAGATGTTGACATTGAATGGCATATTTCTCCTCAAATAGCCAAAAACAATAGAGGTTTTCATCAGATGGGTGTTTTCACCCATTCCACTCCAGGATCACTGGGGAAACTCCATTTCACACAAGGAAACCAAGCTGCTCATCATCATAGTGATTGTATAGATCACAACTGATAGTGTCTCCTCAATAGGCATAGTTCATATACTATAGGCTGTACAAGTAAGCATGGTCTACCCATGATATGGGTACTCAGTTATACATCAGGATGTGTCCAATATTGAACAGGCCCAAGTTACAAGCCTGTGAAGGTTCTATGATAATAGGGCTAAACAAATAGGTAGGTCTGAGTTATGCTTGGAATAGAGCATCTGGGTGATGCTTGTCATACTCCTCAATCATCTCTCAATAGCACTCAGACATAGCTAAGAATATTGCCATCATTCTTATGAATGATGAGGTAGATCTGCTGTTGGGGGCAAGTGCTTGGCACAGATGGGGTGGATAACCCAAATCTATGCTGATTCCAGGATGCTAGGATTGTTCCTCAACCAGGTACCAGACATCGTACTGGTCATTCAAAACAGAATGACTCCTGAGGTATATCTCCAGGCCCTATCTTAGCATTTTATTCTCATTGATTTAGTATATAATTCATCAAGTCATCTCGATGAGTGGCAGCAGTCATTCAAGCTATATAGTGTAGCTCTCATAGTAAAAGGAATGCATTTACATGCTAATTTATTGAATTTCATATATTTCACATGAAATCAATGAGGTCAAATACCTGTCATGGGGTTGTAGGTATCCCAAGAGAGGATTTGCACAGAAGGTTATTTTTTGGGATGTTGGTGATCCTGAATGCCCCTCTATTAGCTTCTTATTCAGAGACTGATCGAGCCTCATATCCTGTCCATACAATGTTTGTTTTCTTACTATGGTATACATAGAATGTTAGAGCCCCATACATGCTGTTGTTGTATATGAGTACTTCAGTACCCTCAATGGGAAAGACTCTCCATATGTCTGGAATCACACCATTCACCCCCTGGTTATTAGGTAGATTTACCCTCCTGGGTGGAGACTGCTTGCCCTTCTTGCTCTTCTTGGCCTTTTTACCTTTGCTGATAATGGCCACATCATCATCTGAAGAGTTGAACATAGAGATAGGTGTTGATTGGTCTCATATCACCAGAGGTTCTGGATCAACTGATCCAGAAGGGGTTACCCAAATGGGAGTGCTGAAGTTCAATCCAGAGAAATAGTCAGGTCCTTGCTGAGGTTCTCTTGGGTGAACCTTATTATACAGAAGCATGTCAATTTCCATCTGCAGTGGTGGTGGCAGATGATGTGGCAGCATGAGTTGCCATTAGGAGGATGACACAACTGCTGGAGGAGATAGTTGTCTCCTTGCCAGATATGATGAAGGAGTATGTGTGCTCCTTACTGGCTGCTTTTGTTGTGAAGGAGTGGGGTTGCTCCTTGACTGCATTACTGTGGTTGCTGGTGGTAGTGGTGGAATTGACACCACAACCATGGGTTGGTAGTTGAATTCAAAAATTTCTTCTTCCTTGTCAGCTGGCCTTGTTGATTGTGAGATGTTCCTGCATTTAGCAGGGCATTCATCATCTTTTTGTTAGGTCAGCTCTTGTATTTGACCCTTCAGCTTGTTTGTGTAGCATTTGTAGAACATGCATCACTCAGTTAGACTGGCTAATTTAGCTAGTATGATGGAGAATATCTCCACACATGCAATATGTCAATGGTCATCAAATTTGAGTTGATATATGAGGTCCATTGAGACCCCTGCATTAATTATTTGGTGAATGAGGATTTGTGTCTTCTCTCATTCCCAATCCATTTCATGTTTGGGAGGCTCCTCTTGAGCCTTACCTTTTCCTTTGTCCTTAAATAGTGTGGGCCTACTCTCTGGTGTAGAAGGCAAAAAGTGTGTTGAGTTCTGTAGAGGATTCACATTAATCCTCTGCAGTCATAGTTGTTGTCTTGAGGGCATTGACATGCTCTCAAGTGTATTCACATGCACTTGGGCAGGTGCATTATTTAGGTATTGATAGTATAGCAGTTATTCAACTGTTAGCAGTGGCATGAATGGTTGATATGGCTGGTATGGTTGTGGATATCCATACATTGGCTGTTTGTAGTATGGTGGGTATGAGTACCTATGTGTCATTGAGTTAAACTGTGGCAGTGACAGGTATGGTTGTTGTTGGGTTGGTGGTTGGCTCCTTGCCTGTTCACCATATCCAGTGGCATTTGGGTCCAATGTCATGTCCATCAGCCTTCCCCCTTCAGAACTCTGTGAGTTCTCCATAGTTGTAGGGTCACTTAGACTCTGCTCTGGTGTGTTGTTGTTATATATTATGGGCAGGTACTGTGTGTGTCAGTATTTGTTGGGGTCCATGGTGGTGGTTGGTACTTGAAGGGTGAGTAATAATGTTCATCTCAATATGTGACAAGTAACTGGGCTTAGGCTCATTGGTGTGCCTTCCCCATATAGCAATCCTACCACTTCTCTGATCAGTCAACTTCTGATCTAGGGTAATTGAGCAATTTTGGACACTCCTCTGAGTTCCATATATCTGTCAAGGGCTGTAAGGTCCTTGCAAGCTTGGTATGGCTTCCAGGTAGTATTACCAGTACTCCAGCAAACCTTGAATTTAAGGCTCTTATTATTATGGCCATTGAATTTATGGCCAATCAATTCATCAATGAATCATTCATATTTATTATTAATCCTGAAGTCATATGGTTCAGGCTTAGTTTGGTTAGGAAATAACACATCATTTGATGCATTATAGGGTCTTAGCAATGACACATATAATGTAGGGTGTATTTTACATTTTGTTAGTACTGGCAGTAGTTTGAGGCAATATTTTGAGGACTTGGGCCTTGCCTCTACTATCTTGAATAGTTCTATATACTTAGGACATAACTTGTTTAACCTTCCCTTGGGTAGGTTCAATTTTTTTGTTGCTAGGTATACAAGATCATTGACCTTGATATCAGGTTCAGGCAACCTGCATTTACTTGCTTGTTGGGTTTGGAATACCCTTGCTTCAATAATTGCATTATGTGCTGCTGCCAGGTTTGCTAGCACCACATCAGCAAATTTTTTAATTCCTTGAGGGGGTGAATTGTCACCTCTAACTTCTTTTATCATACTAGGCATGTAGCCACCATTCAATTCAAATGGTGCATATCCTGTTGACACAGATATACTAGAGTTTATCACAAACTCAGTTAAGAGTACTTTTTCTACCCAGTTCTTTTGGTCATAGCTTACAGTCACACAGAATATTTGTCTAACATTTCTGTTCATTTATTCAGTCTGTCTACCAGTCTGTGGATGGAAGGATGTGGACATTAGGAGCATGGCTCCTAATAATTTATGAAGTTCTTTCCACCATGTAGATGTGAACTTCAAGTCATAATTGCTTACTATCAAGCTTGGTAATTCATGTAAATAGACTATCTCCTTCATATATATCCATGACAGTTTGGACATGCTCATTTGTGTGTACACTGGTATCAAGTGCACCATGCTAGTCATGTGGCAGATCACAATCCATAGATAATTGTGTCCCTTTGACTCAGGAAATGGACTGATGAAGTCTATTCCAATAGAGTTCCATAGTTTGGTGGAAATCAGTAGAGGGTGTATTTTACCTCTTGGTTTTGTAGTTGGTGCCTTGGTATGTACACACATTTCACAGGACCTACAGAATTCTCTGCAGTCCTTCACCAATTTTGGCCACCAATACTATCAATAGAGGTATTCCCTAATATGTTGGTCTCTGAAGTGACCAACAATTTCATGTGCCTTGTTGATCATTTGAGTAATGATCTTTTGATCATCAGGGATATATACTATGTCTTGTTCTATATTAATTTGTTTGTGAATAATACCATCATCATCAATGGTAAAGTCTCTATATTTGTTCAGTGATTCCTTTACTTCACTAAATATAGAATCTTTGTTGTATCCTAATTTAATAGAGTCTATGATCTCATCAGTCATCTTGATTAGTGGATTCTCTCCATCAGTGCCTGATATCAAGTCTCCCAGAGTGAGATTAGGTTGATCTTGGAGTTCTGGGTGGGGTAGTTCCTCCAACTCAGCAGCTTGCTAAGCTGCCTCTTGAAGCTCAAGAGCTTTGATCTCTTGTTGTTTCTGTCTTTCACAAAGGTGAGTGCTTCAACATAGATTTTCATTGTTGATGGTATTGATCCATACTATGAGGTCATTGACCTCATCAACACATTGCTGTGGCAGATTATCTTCTTGGGGATCAATTCTGTAATTGACTTGAATATAGTCTCCAGGGAAGTGTACCTCTCCTGGCTTATCACTCTCATAGTACCTGGACAAACAGTCAGCAATTTTGTTCAACTCTCCCTTCACATAGGTGATGTCAAAGTCAAACCTTGACATATAGTCCATCCATCAGTGTTGTTGTGCTGATAAATGAGATTGAGTTTTGAAGAACTCGAGTGCTTTGTGATCCATGATCACATAGATTCTATATCTGAGTAGTTTATCTTCCCACTTCATTAATGCTTCTAATATTGCAAGTGTTTTCATTTTGTGAACAGTGTAGTTTTGCTGCACTGGTGTGAACTTCTTGGACATGAATTCTGCAGATTTGCAGTCAGTCCATGACGGTCCTTGACCATACATAGCTCTGATTCCTGTCTTTGATGCATCACAAATGACTTATATTGGGTCCTTGTTATGAGCATCTACCAGTTTAATAATTAGGGTTTTTTTGCATATTACTTTGATTCTGTCAAAGCACTGTTGATGCAGCAGCCTCCAATGGAACAGAGTCCCATTCATTGTTATAGACATGAACAGTCCCGTGTATACTGTGATGTCTGGCAGGAAGTTGGACAGATAATTTATTAATCCAACAAATCATTGGATGTCATGGTAGTTGCAAGGGACACACCATTCCCTCAGTTTATAGAGCTTATCCAGATCAGAGTGAATACCCTTATTGTCAATTATATGGCCTAGGCATTCTACATGTTCAGCATAGAGATCACACTTAGACTGCTTGATGTATAACTGCTGTTCATGTAATCTACCAAACACAATTGCCAAGTGTTTTTGGTGCTTCTCTATGGTATCTGAGTAGATGAATATATTATCTAAATAGACATGTATGCAGATGCCTAGCACATCTCAGAATATAGCAGTCATCAACTGCTGAAAGGTGGCAGGAGTGTTGCAGTCT